>JAHLJT010009419.1:200879552-200956457 GCA_031308135.1 Acheta domesticus | reverse complement strand
ATTTTGCGGAACAAATCCCAGAGCTCCGATGGCTATCGGTACGACCAAGGTGGTTTTACGCCTCACATTCAACTGATCTCGATTTCCCAATTTTTGGATTTAAGACGTTTCTCTGCCTCCTTGGTAAAGACATTTTGATCGCAAGGTACAGCAACATCGACAAGTAGACACGATTTTTTTCTCCAAATCTCGGATAACTATATCCGGTTTGTTTGCCGCAATCGTGCGATTAGTTTGGATTTGTTGGTCATACAAATTGTACACAATCCAACAGACGTCACCGGTTTTGGTGAGTGTTCGTACTACTTAGGGCATGGGCTTGGAACGTCGACGGTAGTACAGATGTGCCAGTGGAGGTAGCTAAACACCCTGTCTTTTCAAGTATTGTCTGTGTCTTTTCAAGTATTCGATATTTGCTAGGATTGGGCAAGCTGAGACAATATGATGAATGGTTTCTACGTGTTCCTGACAAATGCGGCATTTATCATCTTGGGAAATTTTGAGAACGGCTTTATCATGTGTTCTCATGGCCTGGTCTTGGGCAGCTATTACAAGTGCTGGTTCTGATTCTGGCTTAATTCTTCCCCATTTAAGCCACGTAAATGATTGATCTTTATTGATCTGTATTATTATTATTATGAGTAGTAGTATTATTTCATCCATTCAGCTCATCTCCCATATTCCATTATATGAAGCTCATCTCCCAAGAACTTCCTTGTAATATGGCTGTTGATCAGTACCATGGATTTCTGCATTTCTGATCAATTTTCTTCAAATTCAAGGAATTATAAGTGTTCCTTAGTGTTTCAGAATGGATTCTGTAACCGAATGATACGTATAATAACATATTTTTTAAAATTTCCATATTTTTATGCCAGATACTTATATTTGTATATCTTGCAGCTCTGGCTATCGTCTATATTGTGAGAGAGTGAAATGGCTGTCGATGTCAATAATGTGTTCTTTTTTCTCGTGTAGCAGAGTGATGGCAGTTCTATTAGCTGGAATGATGATTTAGTCCTATTTTATCTATTGAAACAGTTGAACTCACTTATCAACTACTAGTGGCGGTTCATACTTGTAATAATGTGCTACAGATGCTGTGGTTTCTACTAAATTTTCAAGAATGATTTTTGCTGCCTTGGAAAATATCTCAGTCGATTTACGTGATGCTATTTTTTACGGACAGACGCGAAGTGCTGTATTGTAATCCAGTTGCGCATTATGTGACACAGAGAGGAGACTTGTTTCTTAATATATTATTATTATTATTATTAATAATTATAATATTTATCTAAGAAATTTCAAAGGCCGATCATTCTTTAATCATTTGCGTGACCACCCTCATCGCCAACCCGCGTCATCGCCCGCGCATGCGATCGGCATCTGTGGCCCAGCGTGAGCAGGCAGAGGGCGGCATCGTCGTGACAGAGGCTTCGAGAAAAAGAGTTGATTGCTTCCACTCTCCCCAATAACACTTCGCTCCGGCTGTTGTATCGGATGGGATGCTGGTAAGCGATCTTTTTTCTAACGCAGGGCGTGGCAGTTATTTCACATCCAGAATGGTGAAGCTAGAACAGCACGTATGTTCTCTAATTATTAGTGCCATTTCACTTAATTTATATCGCAGCTTCTATTAGACTCCAACTTCAGCCATCTGTAGTAAAATTGAAAATGTCAAATGACAATGATAACTCTGTCATTGCATTTAGTGTACACAGCTCTATCGGGGGCGTTCCTCCCCGCTCCGACAGAATTAATTTTTAATTTTGACTTACAATTACTCATTACCTAATTGCTATTGGAAAGAATACAATTTAATCAATAGTCGTGGTTTTTTTGAAAATCATTTTTATAATATTGTTGTAACATTAAAACGAAAGAAGGATACCTATTTGGGCCACGGTACCATGATCATATCACTGAATAGTTGGATAAGTTTGGATAACATGTACCATACCGTTTGGATAGCATTTGGATAAGTTGCAAATCAGTATCTTTGGATACAATGTCATTTTATTAGAACAATTTAATTTGAATGTAGGATCTAAAATGTATTAGATGTGACATTATTTACTTTGGATGCCACACTTATCTTTGTTTACGGCCACATAACTAATTTGAACCAAAATATTTATATACGGCAATCATATTATTTTCTCTCAGTGTACAGTTCCGATATTTTTCAACAATTTTTATAACACTATTGTAACATTAAACTTTTAAAATTATAATAATAAATATTTGGAGAATGAAACCATGTATATGAAGCATTTGGATAAGTTACAAGTATCAATATCTTTGGATACCATGTTAATTTATCGTAAATATTTCATTTGGACGGGCTCGGGCTGTTAGACCCGAAGGATTCAGAATGCTTTGGATGTAACATAATTTCCTTCTATTCCTCAAATATTATGTTTTATTGTGACCAATCAGAGCCTGACCAACCGACTCGTCCCGTCCTATACCTCGTTACATAGCATTGACGTTCCGGGTGGGGTAGCCACCGGGACGGGATGAGGAGGGGCTAGTAGTAATAACGAGGAGTTGGTATGTGGCTAAGCAGAAGTGATGTGATGAGGATCGGAGATGGGGAGGAAGCAAGGCAATAGTGAAATTGATTTTAATTGATGATTCCGGGCACGTCAACTACTAAGGACCATTGGTCTCTTAAGTGTAGTGTATGTTTTTATTGTGGGAGGGGATGGTGATTTTTCCCAGCGCTGACTGGAAAGATCCGGCGCCGACCTATGACGGCTTGCGAGGATTATCTCCCACCAACGGTGCAACATCCCATCCGGAACAAGCTCTTAAGCTCTTGTCAGGTGGTGGTGTTGTGCATGTGATTGTAAGTGTGGGCTAAGGAAAGGACAAGGAAGAAGGAAAAATTGCACTCGCAATCCGTGGCCCGTTTGTTAGGGTAGTTCTCCGGCATTCGCCCGGTCTTGATCGGAGAAACCACGGAAAACTACCGACCAGAGCAGGTGGCCGCTAGAATTCTCCTCCAGACAACGGCTGAATTCAATCTAGCTGACAAGTTAGGACCTCCCAGTCAGAAGAATTGCAGTGACACCAATTGATGTCCTGAGCCACTTTTGTAGTAGTGAGGAGAGTAACCAGGACGTTGGCTGCGTTCGCTGTCTGGTGAACGGATGGTCTAGGGGTGTCTTCCCTGACACTCACAAGCAGGGCAAAGGACATAACGTTTGATACTAGCTGTGGAGGCCACGTCTGCATTTTTCTCAGGGTTCGTGGCTGGCGCCGGAAAAATAAGGAACCGTGAGGAACAGTAGGACGGAGAAAATCCTTCCTCACGTTACACATTGTCCAGGAAATAACGTGTAACTAGTGGTTGGAAAGCAGCAAATTGACTCCATTACTATTAGCATCTCTGACGAGAATTGCAAGTGGAAGCATTCGATTAAGAAGGAAGATCGACCAGAGGATAAATTCAAAAATCCGGGACAAGTGAACATGACAAGAACATTTTCAGCGCATTTATTCCCTTCTCTATAGACTCAAGATAAATTCCACTGAGATGGAAGCACACTGGCCCGGTGCTAGTCACCGGAAGACGCTGAATGGCAATTAGGAGAAAGTTCTTAAGAGAAGCATTAACCCACATTCAAGCATCGGTGGTTCAGTGGTAGAATGCTCGCCTGCCACGCGGGCGGCCCGGGTTCGATTCCCGGCCGATGCAAATACATTTTAACGATCCTGAGAACATGGTGTGCGATAAAAAGGTTCCCTAAAAATGTCCTTGTTTAGTCCCATTTCGAATATTACTAGCGAGGATAAGGCAGCACTCTTAGATGTCTGACTATTCATAACTTCCTACGGCAAGCCGTGGATCTAATGCATTTTGCGAAATAAAAATATTTTTTAGAGAAGCTATTAATGCATTGTGAATCACAGCGAATAATATTTATATACATATACTTTATTATACATATATAAAATACTATAGTATATATACTGTAGTTCATATATCATTAATTATTTATATTCATAGATTTTATTTAAGTAGTTATCAAGGAATAAATATAACAGTTAAACCTCCACTTATGCTCCTCCGTTCCCTTTTTGCGTTCGCAACCGCTCGCCATTGCGTTCCTTAGCATTAGGTCAGACGATCACCGGCGGTCCCGCTTGGCTAGTCAACGATGGAAGACTGACGACCGCAAATAGACGGGTTTAAGACTAAGAAAAGGAAGAAGAATCATAAATAAGAGATCCATTGTCTCCCCGTCGCAATAAGCTACGTTCCGGATGAAATATTACGTGGCTGAAAGATGCGGCAGGCAGGTGCAGTGGCGGCGGAAGATTTTCACGAAATTTCTTCGAGTCTACGGGCGATTCTCCCGCCTCTCGGGACTCACCCCCCGGGAACTTAGCATTATTTCCTCGTTACTTACCCCCGCGGGCCGCCGCCCGCCGCCGCCAACTCCGGCAGGTGGAGAAAGTGATCCCTACCCACCCCATCTAGGCCTCTCAGCCCTTGCCTCCAACCCCCGACTCAAGGCCGCGCGCGTTTTTATCGTTTCGTTGCCTGCCACCGTGGCACGCCGCCGCCCCCGTCGCCTCGGTCACCGCCGCACTTTCACTCGGCTGACAACAATTATCTCTCCTCTGATTGATGCGGCGGCGCCCGATTTGCCCCCGTTTTCGATTTCTTCCGAACGGAAAAAATTCGGCCGCATGCATAACCTAGGGAGAATTTATGAAAATGGCTGGACCGTTTTTTTTTCTCTCTCCCGGAAAGGCGCGGTCTAATTTTATACCAGAAGCTGGCTAAATTCAAATTATTCGATACATATTTCAGGGGGTGCGATTAAGCAGGTGAGGGGGAGAATGGGGCCATTATCTCGGAGGGTGCTTCTCATGTTTATACATGCCGTCTGCCTGCGGGGTAAGGGTGGTGAGGCGACCGCCGTGTGGCCGCGGGGGCGACTGTTTCGGGGGCGGCAGGCCGGGCCGCGCCCCTTTTGGACGCGTGGCGCTGACGGCTTGTCGGCGTTGAGGGTTGAGTGGTGAAGAGACCTACGCTCACAACGACGACGTGAGAATGAAATGCTAGTACATCTCCTTCGTTTCGTATCTATATACACATAACGTATATGTACAGCATAATATATATATATATATATATATATATATATATATATATATATATATATATATATTAGGGTGGAACGAAATTTTTTTCGGCCGCTTGGTCCTTAAATTGAAGTTTTCGATGAGAAAATATGTTTTGTGAAACATTACGTTTTTTATCATAATTCTAGAGGGCGCTCCGATCGCTCAAACATGGCAGTTTTTGGTACTTGTTTGACATTTGGTCTTATAGAATACAATACCAAAAAGATGCATAGGATTTCCTATGCAATAGATGCATAGGAAAAATCTGAATATTTTTTGTTTTTCCCACATTAATAACGAACAACCTTTGTACAAATATATATTTTTGGGATGACTTAAGTATTGTTAATAAATGACTAAAAATTACCAAAAATATGTTTTCTCATCGAAAACTGCAATTTAAGCACCCAGTGGACCAAAAAAATTTTTTTCGACCCACCCTAAGATATATATATATATATATATATATATATATATATATATATATATATATATATATAAAGTTTGGCTTTGCGTTAATTTTGGAATAAAATATATTAAAACCCACTAAGATTTTCTACAAAAAATGAACTCCTTTAGAAATATTTTAGATCCATATTTAGCACTTATAATACATGAATATTAATTACAAATAAAGTTCAACATGGATGAAAAATTTAAGTGTAATTGCATACTGATTTGTCCGAATACTGAAAATTGTAAAAATATAAAAATATAAAAAATATTGTTTCTGCAGTGTTTATTCCATCTATTTTCTTGTCGCAATACCACAGCAGCGAACATGCAGCTCCGAGACTTCGGACCTCGGAGGCCCACTTAGTGGAAAACACAACTACCTTCACAAAAGCTGAAAAATATGGAAAAATTTCATGGTTCACTACACCATTCTTTGCCATAAGAAAAGAAACCTAACAACAGAGGGTATCATGAAAGGACGCACCTTTAATATTAACGGGACAATATTTACAGCACTAACAAACGTGGCCAGGACTCTCAGGCCCACTAAGTGCAATGAAGGGTTAAACAATATTGAATTTAACGCAACCGGTACAAACAAATTGCGATTGTCTCAATGTAAAAGAACTTGCTTTGAGTCTTTTTTGCAATGTTACTCTTTTTGAAGTAATAAACCCTCTGTATTCACGAAATACTAGATAGCTTGCATACTGATAAAATATATCGACAAATTAAAACGCGTCATTTTGTGGTAAAAGTTCGTTTCTCGCGCTTTACGTAGTACTAGTAAAAACAGTGTAGCTTTCTAGAAAACAGTTGCTGTTTCTCGTAACCACTAAATTCATCTCCAGCAGAGGTTATTACGGCTCGGCCTCTGACTAGAACTAAAAGTGTAATAGAAGATATTTCTTGTTAAAATACGTTTCCCTTAAGTACGCGAGTCATAACATAATTTATTAACTCTCTAGCATGCGATGCATTGTTTGTTTATGGACATTCATGATATATTTCCTCACATTCCATGGTATTTCTCTACAGTCATGCCTGGATGCACCCTTTGAGCAAGTTCATACTTCATTCTCAAAGTTATTAATGTGTATATATTCCTGTTTTAGATCCCACGATACATTGCTCCTTGTCATGCCGTTGTCCATACAATGAACAGTACTTAGAGAAAGTTTGTGGCCATCTATCTCAGTTTCTGTTTATAACACGCATTGACCGCATGGAGTACGCATAGTAGAGGTGAAAAATAGGATTTTTAACGCTACCTTTCGACGCGTAATCAGGGGCGTCACAAACTCGTGGAAACGAAGTCGTCCGCACACACCCCGCAGCGCCGGGGTCGACGGGGCTGTGCGGTCGAAAGGGCCAAATAAATGCCGGTGCGAGGGGGCGATCGCTCTTCCGCCCGTCAATGACTTGAGCCCCCGCATAAATTACGGCGCGCGCCGCGGACTTCATTTGGCTCTGGTTCCCGTCGCGTTCTCACGGTCCTCGACCTCCCGTCCTCCGAGCGCGCACGTTGCGTCCAATTAGTGAGGTCCGTTGCCTAAACTCTTTCACTCAAACAACAACGAGCTTAATTTCACATTTACTTATAATTGTAGAGAGTTTTCATTTATGAAAAATGTATCTAAACTTTTACAATTGATTTAACCATTAATTCTGCAGAAGAAGTATTTTCAGAATACATTGTACGTGATGAGTATACGTGAAGAAATTTCTTTAACATGAAAAAGAACAGTCATTCTGATTTTTAGTCATTTGACAACATGGAATTATTTGAACTCCATGTTTATAATGTGTATGATTCTTTACCTTTCTTATGCTACTTTATTCGTTGAATAAGTGGAGTTGAGTATTGTTGTAGTATAACTGAAATTTCACTTTTTTGTCGCCATACCATGCTTTAAAATTTCCTCCCATATTATTTTATGTCAATCAGTACTTCTTAACTGCGTCTAAACAATCCTAAACCAACTGCCATCGATTCTGCTATGAACTGAATTCCCATTTGGAAAGATAAATGTCTGTGTAAAGGCATCTCGTTATTGAACTGAAGCGAATGAGTTTTCAAATTCGCCGGTTACCCCATATTTGGTTATAGTGCCTTATATCTTCATATACTTAATATTCACTCTAGCAATATATATGTAATCATCAACATTTCTTCCCACTATATTGCTTCCAATTAAGGGGTAATGAAAGATACTTCCAACATAAGGTAACGTGTTCAACAAAAACAGTGTAGTAGATTGGTAGTTAGAGAAGTGAGCTCGTTATGCAAAAGAACTACCATAACTAAACAATTCTCGATACTCTCATCAACCCACTCAATAGTCTTGCTGTTTTGAACAATTTGATGCATTAAATTTAAGAACTCCATTCATTCTGCAATGCCCTTTTAGTACTGGTTGTCCAGGAAAAGAAAAATACTGAAGAAGATTTATTGCTCTGTATTTGCTAAAGCCCCTATATCCTCTAATTTTTTTGATTCTCATGTCTAACTATTGGAAGAAAAAATAACTCCATTGAATTATCGTTTGATAATCTCCAACTACTTCTTTCTTCATTTTCTTCTTACTTTGTCAGCGACTCGACAGTAGAATACTGACATTTCTCTTCAGTGATTTGTTAATTCAGCTTCTGGTTTTCTTCCGGCCTTTGGACTTCGTTCTTCTTTCATTCACAATGCCCTGCTTCTATGTTATTCTTCATCTTCCCTACTTTATTCTTATTTCTGAATTATCTTCCTTCAATTTCTATGCTATCGATTTTCCACTAAGCGCTAACAGTGTTCAGCGTGTGCAGCTTCCACTAGCAGCATGTTAGAACCATTGCATTATTTTATCGTATGTCATCAACCAAGATATATTGCATGTAGACATTTCATTTGTTACACTTCTCCAATCCCCTTTGTTCACGTGTCGAAAACATATTTGAGAATTTGAACAAACTTACCAGTCATGGTAAATAGCATTTATCATATTAAAAATGCATTTAAATAATTATTAAATTCAAGTGTACAATTTCTAAAAATGTCTCCTTTGCTCATTAACTGAAGAGACTATTTCCATAGTGGTATAATCTCTTACCCATTCGTTTTCTAGGATATCAGTTGTACGTGACGAGTTATTCTTAAGAGGCTTCTCCTTGACCCCACCCAATACTATATTTAAAAGATGGCGTTTCTCACAAATATTCCATTCTTCCAATTAAAACCAATAGTTTAACTTTACATATAAAAGGCCCCAATCAGGGCCGCGTATCACCATCCGATTTTCCATACTGCTCCTCTCTACTGGCCAGTAACTGCGACTCATTTATCTTGGAGGGCGGTATGTATCGGTTACTGGCTTGACCTGCAATAAACCGCGTATGTACTATAACGTAAGTTCTTTGATTTTAACATAATTTCTGCTATTTTCAATATTTGGAGCATTTTGCAACTGTTGGGCATTAATTCATTCGTCGAATAGTCATAGGTAATACCACCAGTGCTTTGGAAATTGTCTATAAATCCCCGACTCGCGAAGAAACGAAGGGATTTATCTGCGAATTTCCAAAGCCCGAGTGATATTTAATGCGACTATTCCATGAATAAAGCTATGTCCAACAAAGTTCAAAAATGTGCCTAATATTAAAATTAACTGAAAGCTTAAAATAAAGAGGTTATGTTGTAGTACATACGCGGTTTAATGGACATCGACATAGTGATCGATATATACAGTTTCCTAAGATAGATGAGTCACAGTTATGATTGGCCAGTAGGAGGAAGCAGTAAGAAAAATCAGATATAAAAAGCAATAAACTCTTTGAGATACCGCTCTGCTTGAGGTATTTTGTATATACAGTTAAACACAATTGGTTTTAATTTCATTCGTGGAATAGTCCTATTAAATATCACTCGTGCTTTGAGAATTCTCAGATAAATCCCCTTTTCGCATCACGAGTCGGGGATTTATGAACAATTTCCAAAACCTACGATAAACATCATGCGACAACAGTCCGAATACTTTCCCTTCCTGTAAAACCATTTATTAGAAATGCGTCACTTCGCTTTTGGAGGTTTTCGAAGAAAAATTCCCTCTTGAAATGTACGCAGCGATATTCTTCACAGGCTGGTCCTGGCGCTCGGCGGAGCAGCCGGCGGCTGGGAGCGCTGGTGCAGGCGTCGCTGGGTGGGTGTGGGCGGGGAGGTATTTTGACAGGGGGGCCCGGCGGGGGGTCGGCGCGCGGCACGGGCTCAGCGAGGGGGCGGGGCGGGGGCGGCAGGGCCCCGGGCGCGCCCTTTGGCTCCCGCGCCGCTGGGGTCGCACGTTTTAATCAAACGCCGCTCCGCGCCGCGCCGAGGCGCGCGGGTCCAGCCGGCTGCCCGCCCGGCCGAACACTCCTCGGCCCATGCATATGGGCGCCGTCACGTACACGTGAAAAGCGCTGCGTTCAAATTCTTATGTAAACTAACGTTACTAATCAATGTTAACAACAGAGAACGTAGAATTTTTGAAGGGTACATTGAGATTATTCGAAGCCAGACTGTAATATACCTCTAAGAAAATTACTGAAGATTCCTAGTTCTAAAAAATTTCTACACTAACTAATCTATTAACACCTGAAGAATGGGTTGAAATGCTTGTAAATGAAGAAAAACGAAAGCTTCAATGTAGTATAAAATAAAATTCACTGTTCCTATTGTGTTGGCCATAACGTCTAAAAGAAAAGAATTTCGTTGTTTAATTGTAAAGAAAAAAGTCAAAGTGCATCGGGAAATGACAGGCTAATAAGAACACATTGTATTAATGAAGGTCATTACTGCTTAGTATTGGAACCAAAGAGATTCCGATAAGTTAACCTTGCCGTCCTGCACTTACGTAACTATAAGACTGACATAATTTAGATGGCTAAAAATAGCTCTTACTGCTCAACCATCACCATTTTCTCCCCGTCGCATTTCGCATTCGTGAAGACCATTGAGATGCCAGGTTCTCAGATCTTTGTGCGATCAATTCCTACTGGTGAGCAGAAAAGAAAAGAGGACAGACGACTCGAAAGCCGATGAAAATGACTTTCATCAGTCTAAATTTTCGATCACAACCATAACGAATATCGGCAACGCGAATGAGGCTGCCGCAAGAGCCACCGTACGATGGTGGCTACGGATGTTGTAGTAACGGCCTGAGGTAGATACACAGAATCAGATGCAATTGAATATACACGGAGGTTTTGATTGATTGATGTTTCCGGTCGCGTCAACTACTTTGGTCATTAGTCTCGTCAGTGTAGTGCGTGTTTTTCCTCGGGAGGTAATGATGAACTTTTCCCCGCTGTATGGCGAAATCTGGCGTCGACCTACCGTCGACTAGCGGGTTCCCCCTCAACCAAGTATCTCCCACCAGCAGGGCACCGCCCCAGCCGGGACAAGCTGTAAGCTTCCGATCGGTCTCCCGGCATGTGTGGTAGTGTAGTGCATGTTAGTGTAAGTGAATGTGTAAGAGAAGAGGATAGGACAAAGAAGAGGAAGGAAAGACCGCGCGCGGTCCGTGGCCCGTTTGTTAGAGTACCGCTCCGGCATTCGCCTGGTGTTGATCGGAGAAATCAAGGAAGAATCAGAGCAGCCGGCCGCTAGAATTCTCCTCCAGACAGCGACTGAATTCGACCTAGCTGACAAGCTAGTGTCGAAAATCCTGCCGTCGTCGGGACTCGAACCTAGGCCCTCCCGGTCAGAGGGACTGCAGTGACATCAGGTTGATGCACTAAGCCATCTCTCGGGTATACACGTAGGTTCACACAGTGTTTACACCCTGCAAGAGTTTGCTTCCTCCAGAAGGAAATTCGAGTTTTGCCTTTATCTTGACTTCGCGATTAAGTTGACGAAGGCGACTTCAATTATTTCATCGTTCATCATTTGCATTCCGCTGTAATCTTTTTTTTTTTGGACGCCTTCAGGGTATGAATTTATGTCAACGTCTCAGGTAAGCAGGTTCATCACGAAATGCAGAGAATAGAGAGGGAAGAAATAAGACTTCTTTGGCAACATATAAGGAAAAGTAAGAAAATTCTTTCTAGAGGGGCCTTTCCCGTCTTCTTTTCTAAATCTCCTTAGTTTGGAACAACATAGATTTTTATTCGTTTATATATATATAAATTCCGGAGGTGAAGTGCGCTATAGCCATTTTTTTTTGTATTTTAATAAATGTGCGTCAATTTCATTATTCTTCCTGGAGGTATTGAGAATTATATCTAAACGACCTCAATAACGACATTGGAGCAATCACATTAACATAATTTGTACTCTCATTCATAAAAACGCCTTCAAACTATTCTCCTGTAAAGTGAGGTAAATGTCACAAATTCCTCTCAACAATAAAAACAGTGTATTTCTTAATATCACAAAGGTGATGTTGGTTTCAAAGTCATTGTAGATTTTAGAGCTCATCACATTTCTCTCCCGGACTCAGTTCAGAATAACATCTAGCATTGATATATTTCATAATTGTCCTTCTCATACATTTTAAGAATTAAATTATGTTTAAACAGAATCGTGTTGTAGTAGCAAAAATAATCAGTTCTATGGAGATTTTTTTAGGTAATGACAGTTTTTTGACTTGCAAAGTTAACCGATCCACATGTATGCCAACTTTTCATTTGCAGCTGCTTGAATAAAAAGGCTTTGACGCATTGACGATAAGAATCTTTAGAATTCGTTACAATTCTCTGAACAAAAACTACGAATTAAACGGTGTACTTTTTGAGTAGACGTATGACTTGCTGAACTCAACGTACAAAGAGGTCCTTTGACCTTGAGCAACGGCTAAATGTTTCTGAAACCGCCATCGATTGCCATTCGTTCCGAAACATTTACTGCACCGCGCTAATGAGAGATTTCTTACCTTCCGCATTCTTTGGCGGTAAATTATAAATGCAATCCTACATAGGTGTAAAAAAGTTTACAAATACCTCCAAGAGTTGCTAATATGCAGTTAATATTCAGACATTTCAGGAATTTGTTCGGTAAATTTCAAGACAAATTTTGTTCATATATCTGTATTAAGTACGAGCAGTTCGGTTCAGATAGTGTTGGATCAGATAAATTCTCAGATATTAATTTCTATGATTAGTGATCATGCATTCAAAGTATGTGTAGATGGGAAAAATATATATTAACTAATAATTTGCAGCCCATTGTGTGATTGATATCCAAAATCTGTTTCATTTGTTCGACAGCACTTCCAACAACCGTGGTACGAAACGAAGACAAAATTCCGCTGTGTTTCTACGCCCTCCAGCTACGAAAAGAGCGTCCATCGATGGCTACGCTCTAACAAGAACCATTAAAGAATAACTCCCCATTTCACAAGTATCTCCCAACTCGTTAAGAGCATCCCAGCGCCCAGCCCGTCCACATCGGGCATTCCTCTGCGGCGCCGCGGCCGCGCTGATGGTCCCGGGGCCCTCGCGCAGTTGCCCTGGAGCGCGTTCTCGTGCCGAGTGCGGCAGGTGTCGAACCGGAACGCGTGGAGACGAAGACCCAAAGAGACTTCGACGCCGACTCCTCGTGAGTCCAGCACAGTGGACGAAATTTCGCTCTTCGCGAAAGGAAGAATGCTTGGAAATCGAAATCTACGCGGGTATCTGTGTGACTCGTCAGGTTTTGGCGTATTCAAGATTTTGTATTTCACCAGCTGCTGCAACCTTTTGCCACACTTGCATGGGCTTCTTGTGGCCAACATTTTGCTCTTTGCGAAAGGCAGAATGATTGGAAATCGAAATCTGTCCGTGTGTTTGTGTGACTTGCAAGATTTTCCTGTATTCAAGATTTTGTAGTAGTCCAGTTTCTGCAACCTTTTTCCATTGTGAGAATTCTGATATATTTATTATAATTATTATATGTTATTATTTATTATAATATTTCAATGCACTGGAGACCTTATTTCTCATTCTTCAATGTCTCCTCAACAAGTAGGTTTTACATAAACAATTAGTAGTATCTAATAAAGGACTAGTGAGAGTAAAATTGACTACGAATTTGTTACAATGTTGCAATATTGAACTATTATTATAAAATTATTACAATGACTGTATGTTTAAAACCGTATCTTTGAATGTCGACTCCTTTATTTTCCTTATAAATTATCAAAACTACAAAAAACACTTCAACAAAATAAATACGTGTCACTACAATGTCCCTCAGTTTTTAATATATAAACCTCCTGCAAAAGTTTGCGAATGAAACTAATGATTAAATTTCAAGATCAATGAAGAGCCTGCAAACTTTGAAACTTATGCAAGGAATATTCAACTTCCGCGTAAAATCGCGTACCGACCACTGTCCCTTGTGCGTAAACTCTTTACGACCGACGAAAGCCTGTGGAAGACGGCCTCCCAGGCGAAGGCATCTTTACGCCCTCCGCTGCCAAATCAGCGGTTTACTCCTCTTTGTTTACGATGCCCCCATAAAAGCCCGGCGCACTAAGCCTTCTTTTGCCACCGGCTATTACATTCGAATCAATCAAGGCTTCAATCAATCACCTTCCCGCTCGTAACAGTTTTTCGCTTACTTCTTCCCTAAGTACATTATAAACGGAATATTTATGGTAACGAATTTGCCGAGATGAATGCTGCACAGCGTGGGGTCTTGTGGCTGCCCGGGACTGAATAATCTTGGCGCCCCGCAACAAGAAACGGAGAACGTTGCAATAGGAATGTTTGTGTGATTCTAGAGAACGTTTGGGAGAACCGGGGTTTGAGTCACCGCGTAGATGCCCGTCGTTTGTCAAGCGCTGGTAGCGTTTCTGCGTTCCTCGTCCGAGCAAACGAAAAAAAGAAAGGTCTAGAATCGGCGGATTCTATCAACATTCATGAGGAGAACCCGGCAACATTTCTTACTAGCACAATAGGATGGAGCTTTCAATGAAAACGTTCTACGAACAGTTGCCCGTTTATCTGGTCATCTAATTCCTGAAGAAGTTTTGGTCGGGAGACCGCTGTTAAATATAAAGCGGAACTCTATACAACGAAAAAACCTCGTTCCCTTACGTCGTTCTTCTGAGGTTTTTCTATTCGAGATGACAATAAGAAAATCGTGTCCACGGCACATTTGGAGGGAAGATTGTCGTCGGAAAGCATGGGCGTCCCTGACACAATGTCAAAATTAAGAATACGTTGTCCGACCATGTCAATATATATGACAGCTGTTATTATTCTAAATGAAAACGAGTTTATGTTAGGCCGAAACGAATATAGTGCCTAATTGTTGAAAAAATTTCTCATCGTGATTAAATTCTTATCTCAGTAATTTAGAACATTTTATTCATGAATCATTTTTGTATGCATATTAGATATACCTTATCCACACAATAGTGAGCAGTAAGGGTCAATTTACATTGTAATTCATATTTAACTAAAATTAAAAGTTAGCATGCGGTTGAGTAATTTATATTGCTACACATGTTAATATGATTATTTTGCCTTCAGTATTATCGCGTGATGAAATTTACGACTACAATTTTACTGCCAAATAAAATTACCCGTAGTCAAGTACTGTCGCTGTCGTATGTTGTTGTTGTTGTTGTTGTTGTTTTTACTGTCGATGTTGGAAAATGGGTTCTGAAAACACAAATAAAACAATAATAATATTACCATCTAGCTGTTTACCGAGAGTGTTATACCCTTTCATTGGGAAAATAAAGAAGTTCAAGGTAGCTGGTCCACTGGTTCCATGAGTTCGTTGTTTATTTGCTCGTTGAAGTTTCCAGTGCGTCATGACAACTTTCTGCCGCCTCCGTTCCTCAGCGGTTTCAGACCTCCCGCCGAGTCCTGAAACCCTACCCTTGTTCTTCCTCGCCATGTTTTCTGCCGCTTTCAAAGGACGCTCCGAGCAGCGAAGGGTGTGAAAGCGAGAAATGTGCACGCCGTTCACCTGGTGGATCGAGCCACCGCCGACGTCTTCGCCGCCGCGCGCGGCTGCTGCGTCCTCGAAAGCGCGCCCGGGACAAAACCCTTTCATTAATTACCCCCATGCAGACAGTCGAGATTTTAATGAGCGAAGCTCGAGGCGTTTTGTGAACGCGTCCATATGCTGATCTGCACTGCAGACGGGCGATCCGTCAAGGGGGGTGGAGCGACGCGGGGGAACCGCCTTCACTGCCTCCGACGTTCACGAGTTAACGAGCCCCCCGCAACCCCCCCTGCGTGCCCTCAGCCCCCCCCCCAACGGCACTCCTCGCGACTCCTTCAACTCCCGTCGTTCACCGCCACCTGCGCTGTCCGTGAGAGAACACCGAGATTCCCCTGGCGATATTAATTTATAATTCTTACGCACTCGGTCCTAATGTGATTACGTATTCAAACGCCGGGGACCGACGCGGGTCCGACCGCTCGCGACGGGCGACCCGGTGATATAAAGGGTGAGTGACAGGCGCGGCCCTGGTTCTAAATTGCCCCGCATACAGAGCAGGAGCTCTGAATGCGGCCGGGGCGCGCCGGCGGACGCGGGATCGCGGGATTGTGTCGCCGTAGGAGAGGGGAGGGGCGGGCGAACCGGCCGGCCGGCGGGGGGGGGTAGGGGGATAGGGGGTGAGCGTGGTCGCTCCGCACGTGGACCGCAGAGGTGGGGCTGTTTTTCATATTCAGAGTAGCGGAGTTTTTTGGGGGCGGCTTTTGGATGGCGGCGGTGTGGCGACGGGGTCTGGACGAGATTGAGGGTCCAACGCTCAAATATGCACCTGTGTTGCTTGGTTTCATTTTTCATGCAACTTATTAACGATGAGATTATTTCTTTCTTCTTTTCTTTCTTTCGGTTGGTTGCCGTTACTCGTTTCACTGAGCTTCATCTAAAGGCTTGTAAAACTTAAAAAAGTCTTTTAACGAAGAGAATCATTCAGTTTCATGAATTAATGAATTTTTTATTGGATTCAAACTGTGTGTCATTTTGTAACTGGATTTACTATTTTGGATACATTACGTTATACAAAAAACTTCAGAGATGTTTCTTTCTTATTTTTCTTACCTCATCTTTTTAACATAATTTTAATTTTGTCCATAAAATAACAGCACGGTAAAGTTCGGAGTTACAGAAACGTAAACGTTTCTTTACGATGATTTGCTTACAATATTCTCTAGAGAGTTCGTAAGATATTCATTCTCTTGGAAGACAATATAATTCTACCCTGCCATGAAGTTACGACTTCAGAAGCATTTACTTCCAATTTTGATATAATAAGCTCGGACGAAAGATACATTTTGGATTTACAGGCAAGCATTTTTTCTGTCTTTCTGTCTGTCAGCATTGTCATTTCCGTTATGTCCCGTATTTAACGTGAAATGTAATGCCATAATGCTGAAGATTCACACAAAAGGACCTAAGTGCAGCGTAAATGGAGATAGACGAGTGTCAATGGTGATGGCATTGCGCACCTTGAGAGTGGCAAAGACTTGTACTGGATTAGGATATGTTGTGAGCAGCAAGAGCCTTCCAAAAGAAGCATTGCACATTGGTTCTTTATGATACTTTAAGTACCTAAAATAACTACTAGTGTGTTCAGCGTTTTATATGATCAGTATCGAAGCTGATTTTGTTGAATAGAAAACATTGTGGTATAAATTTCAAAATTAATTTGATTCACGTTTACAATTTCACCTCATTTCCCTCTCTTCCGTTTCGTTGTTTTACGGATACTATATTCAACTTTTTAAAGTAACTAGTTAACTTTTATGGAAAAGATATGTCCATTACGATAATTCACCGTTTATTAAATATTCTGGAAAAAAAATTAAATACTTTGAAAATGCATGCCATTTCGTCAACTGTATCACGCATTGGCACGTCGGATTTAATATTGATCATTTGCCTCGTTGACATCTATGGCAAATCGAATCGAATTCAGTTTCACTTATGGTGAATGACACATTGATGGTGGTTGTGGCGTCTTTCGAATCAATGGCTGCGCTGTAAAAAGGATGTCATGTGATGCTGCACTCGACATTAGTTATGTAATTATTTTAATTTACTTTCAATTTATTTCTAATTGTTTAAATTAATCCTTTTTATTATGATGTTATTGATAGTCCTGAGAAATACTCTAAAATAGGTGCTGGTCAACTTACAATTGCTAAAAACGTATTGAATGTAATGAAGATCTGAGAGTAAGCGACAGCGAGGATGGCGGCATATTGGTTTACAATGGAACATGAATTAACTATGTTCACATTTTTATACAGTGAGTATCGATGCCGATTGTATTGAATCGAAAACATATTCGCTCGTAATGTGAATGGGTTTGCTTTGCCATCTAGAAGCTTACCCACTTTCCCGGGGTCATACGCCACTCACATGCGCGCAACAAGTCCCCTCCCCATTCTCCTCGTTGCGGGCATTGTCCCAACGAAGCTGAGACCCCGCTGGGGCCCACGGACTGAAGAAACCTGCGGCCTCACAGCCTCCGCTCGTCTCACTCCGCCTCCTTGGCACTAACAATTGATTGACTCATTCATTATTTAGTGTTTCCGGGCGCGTCGCCATCTACTCTCATACTGCCCCTAAGTGTAGTGCATGCTATCCCCCTGATGGGAGCAGTGTTACTTCCCCTCTAGAATGTGACATTCGTTGCTGATCTAAACGTCAGCTTGCAGAGGTTTCTTTCGTCGGGTATCTTCCCTAGAGGGGCACTGCGCCTGGCAGAGCAAGATTTTGAGCCCTCTACTGAGTCTCCCGACATATGTGAGAGTGTAGTGTGTTTAAGCGTAAGGGTGTGTGTAAGAAGATAGGTTAGGGCAAGGATAAGGAATAAAATATCCCGTGGTAGAGATTATGTTTCGGCATTCGTATGGAATTGATTAAAAAATAAGCAAAACTACCAATCAGAGCAAGCCGGTCCCTAGAATTCTCCTCCAGGCAGAGGTTCTACTCGATCCAACTACCTTGCTAGTAGGAAAAATTCGCCCCCGGTAGGAACGCGAACCTTATAATTCACGGTCAGTGACGCTGCAGAGGAAATGACAATGCTGCCGCTGATCCACCACGGACAAATGAGTACAATCAATTACTACAGAGGACTATACAGAACACTCTGCGATATAACTGGAGACATTTGACGCTGACGCGACCCTAGTGTTCCGGCGTGTCAGAACCATTGTGATTACAAGTTCGAAGTGTATACATTTGAATGTGGGTTCGAAGTATATAGTTTCCTTACGATTCTGTTTATTTACGTTTCGCAGAGTGATTCAAAAGGTATTGTTAATGTAATGAAATTTGAATTTGTCGCCGATCTTCCAGGTCACGTCACTAAGGTTCGCTAGTAAGGACTTGCCTCCCATTCATAGTACAACGAAGGTTCAAAGTGTCCTCTATTGTCTCTATAGTATTTAATGTATAGTATACGATGTGACTGGAAAACAGTGGAAACTGGACAACGGACGAATGTTTCCAATTCGCCGCCAGGACTTTTATACTTGGAACGAACGCGCACCGCGCACCGCGGAAAGGCGGACGTGACAGAAGCGATGCAGCGCAGCGCGTCCCCGGCAGACGGAGTGGCGCGTCGCGGCGCGTCGCGGCGGCTGGAGCCTGCAGGCGGCGCCGCGCGGCGCTGCGCCGCTCCCTGAATACGCCGCAATTTGTCGAGCAAATGGCCGTCGCGAGGTGCCACTTAGGGCGATTACTCGGCCACGGCGAGCGTGCAGCCGGCGGCGGCGCGACGCGGCGCGGCGCGGGGCGGGGCGGGGCGAGGAGGAGCAGTGCACAGTGGGTTCAAATGTGTGCAGAAAAGCGTGCGCGTTGGAAGAAGAAGCAGAATCGGTAGTACTGATGAAATAACATATCAAAAGCATAATTTTCAATATATTATATCCAATTCGATGTTTTACACTATATTTACATCCCCTTATTTCTTTTCAGAAAACACGCCCAACACAGCACTGAAGTCCAAAAAGTAAAAATAAATTACTATATTCATGTTATTTAAAGGGAAAATTAGGACTCATTTTAAAATGTTCAAATCTTCGCCCCTCAATGAGCTAAGCAACAATATTTACGGGAAAAATGTACATTTAAAAAGCTATTTCTTGAACTGAAATACAGCTGTAGCCACTTGCGACAGTGAAAACTACAGCAAGTTGAAAACTGTTAAAAATGCCATAAAATCGTTGTTAAACTCAATTTCAGGTGAAAAATCCACTGCTGAGCAGCAGTATAGCTCAGAAGGAGGTCACAGAAAGATGGCCGATACGTCAGCTCCATCGATTGAGACGCAGCTCATCTAGAACAGCCAAGAATACGTACCTCAATTGTTCTATCTCTTACGAGTTGACACACAAGTTCTATTTTCATTTCGTATCCTCGCTCTACTGTTTGTAACTCTTAGTACTATGCGCGCTAATTTGCAGTTCTATTCACTCATATGCTTGCCTCGCTGTGTGAGAAAATGTAAAATAAAAAAAAAATTAAAATTCGTAACAAGAAGAAGCGATCGAGGGGAAGTCGATGATAAGTAACTGTGGCGTTCAGTCGACTGAGTCGTTACACAGCCCACTGTGCCGCACGTGGCGGAGTGGGAGGGGCGGCGCGGGCCGGCAGCCGCGGAGGATAAATGCGGCCGCGAGCCAGAACACGGGCGCCGCGCGGGCGGCGGTGGAGGCGGTGGAGGCGGCGGCGGCGGCGGCGGCGGCGGCGGCCCAGCCGGGTGGAGATCCGCGGAGGCGGCAGCCGGCGTTCGCTTGTCGCCAGCAGATACTTCATTCTCGGAGGCTGCTGTGGAGAACGCATTACGCTTTTAAAGCATCCTCGTGTAAGGCGTCAAATGCGAACGTGTCTGCTTTTTGTGTGGACGGATCGTTGGTCTGGATTGTGGAGGAAGCGGTAGAGATTCGATCCATATCGTTGTGTACGATGCACGGACAAAAAAATTCCGAACTTGAATAGAGTGATCCGGAACTGAAACATTCGTCTGCGCTTGAAAGGTGAAGGGAGAGATTTCATCGGATGGTGCGGCAATCCAACTCAATACAAGACACCTGCAAATCATTTTGAATTTGAAACAGAAAGGACAGGAAATGGAAGCTAACATGAAAAAGTATATAAATACTGTTAATGATTTCTAAGCATTCTTTAGGGTAGCCAATGTAGAATCCAGAGGCGTACTTAAGTATTCAGGCGCCCATGGCAAGCATTGAATTTGCGCCCCTGCCGGGATACTTCAAATTAGGGTGATTGCTATTTGTTTTAGCGGGTGTATTCAAAATTGGGCCCCTTGTGATGTGGCGCCCATAGCACGTGCCAATGTCTGCCATACCGTAGATACGCCTCTGGTAGAATCAAACCATTAAAGGAAACGTAACATTTGATGAAATGTTGTGATGAATATAGGTACTATTAATTGAATCAAAAGATTCAGAATTCTAGATTCCACATTCTAGTATCCAGTACACAGTGTTCTGCAAAGAAAATAATATTTTCAAAATTTCATTGCGCTGAAATACAGCTCACAACTCAAGGCTCCGAAACAAAAATCTGTTGGCACGAAAATTTGGCTGATCATTTTTCTAAATCAATGCCGAAATCAGTGGTAGGCAATTGGCTGTGTATATCCTCATTTGTATGCTATTAATAAAGAAAATATTTTGCAATAATATATATAAAAACCAAAATTAATAATATTTTAATAAGAATATAACATAGTAAAATCTAAAGAGAAGAATAAAAGGGTGGGTAATGTAATTGAATAAATTAAATTTACCACAAAAGTATAATATAAAATTATATTTTCTCATTTTATTGTACTGCGCTATATTGTTTGGTACCTAATGAGAGACGCACAGATGTCAATGTTTCTGCCATCTTAGTCTAACCTTCCACGGGGCAAAATTACAAAGGATCGCGATGCCTTCTAGACGACCAAGAATCTAACGACTCCGGCCGCGAAAACCTACATTTTCATGCACTGTATTTTATTAATTTTGTTAAGTCATAAGCATTCCACATTAGATTTTAGCATACAAATATTTAACAAAAATGTGGAGTCATAATGCTGTATTAGTTTGGAAAGTAGGTATTTTCCTCATGAAATGATTTCTGTAAGTGAATTAAAACAGGTATGCAATTAATAATAATTCATAATCCATTCAAAATTGTGTTATCTCAAAGAGATATATTACGTAATGTATCAGTAAAGATTCTTGGTTAAATATGATCAATTTTTTAAAATTAACATAAAGTAATGCCTGTAGAGATCTAGTCTAGAGTGCTCACTGAGAGAAACTTGGAAGTGAGCATTATGATAAAGTAATTACTATAGAGATCTAGTCTAGAGTGAAATAGTATCGATATCGCCCGTGAAAACCTTAACGTAAATTCTCTAGAATTATTACTCGATAATACGACACGCATTTCAGTCCACTATTAATATTTTCCTTTACAAGTGGGAGGGCACGTGACCATGTGACCTTATGGTAGAGCCGCCACTGCTGAAATCTATACACCGGAAGCTTTGGTGTGCAACAACGCCTTGCTCTTTTGTAGGATTCTGCGTGCTGCAATATCAACATTTTGACGCAATGCAATAGCGCCATTTTAGAGAGGAGGAAAAATTGTCTGACAACGCTAAATTGTTTGCCTTGGTTATTCCTTATCAAAAGCATGTAGAATAAATAATTATACAAAAAGAATACAGAAAAACGAAAATATTATGAAATATTTAAAAATATGTACTTATGTGTAAAATATTTAAATATATGTACAATCGGGTAAAATATGTAAATATATGTACTAAAAAGTCATCGGTTTTAGGCACTAATCGTCATGAAACGTAAATATATCGTGGTTTTGACTTGATAGAGTTAACGTACGGAAATATGTAATTACATAATTATCCGGGCCCTAATGATAAAGTAATGCCTATAGAGATCTAGTCTAGAGTGATCACTGACAGAAACTTGGAGATGAGCATTATGATAAAGTAATTCCTATAGAGATCTAGTCATGAGCGCTCATTGAGAGAAACTTGGAAGTGAGCATCTTGAAATGAAAGGAAGTGTGGAGTCATTTTGTGGAGTCTCGGGAGCAGCCGTTTCTCGCAAAACGCGGGGGCGGGAGGTGGCGAGGCGTCCGGGCGCGGACAGAGACGAAGCGAAGTGGAAGCTCCTCTGGACGGAGACCGAAGGTAGCGTCGGAGGCCGCCTCTGCTGAGGGGGCCAGGTGTCCCCGTCCGGCACCCAGCGACCTCCGCCACGGCCCTCCGCCTCTGCGCTGCCCCACCGCCACCGACGCCACAGTCGCCAACACCGCATCGCCGCCGCCACCACCCTCACCCCCACCACCACCCTCACCCCCCTCACCACCACCACCACCACCCTCACCCCCCTCACCACCACCACCCTCCCCACCACCCTCACCACCACCCTCACCACCACCCTCACCACCCTTCCCCTCACCACCACCACCCTCACCACCACCACCTTCACCTCCACCACCCTCACCACCACCACCCTCACCACCACCACCCTCACCCCCACCACCCTCACCACCACCACCAACCCACACCACCACCACCCCTCACCCCCTCACCCCCCCTCACCACCACCACCCTCACCACCACCACCCTCACCACCGACCACCACCGCCGCCGCCGCCATCTCCGACGCCACCGCTGCCATAGCTGTCACCATTGCCGCCACCATCAGCCCCACAACCATTACCGCCGACTCTACACCCTTCACCATCGACGCCGCTACCATCACCAGTTCCACCACCGTCTCAGCCGCAACAGCCACCACGCCTCCGCCGCCACCGATCCCAACAGCCTCAACCATCACCACTATCGACGACGCCGCTACCACCTCCACAACCTTCACCTCCGCCGCCACTACAGCCACAGTCGCCGCCACCGCCGCCACCTCATCGTCACAGCTGCAAACACCACTGTCATCACCTCCACCGTCCCTGCTACCACCGTATCCACCCCTAACATCGCCCTTGCCATCAGCGCCGTGACCACCGCCGCCACCGCTACCACCGCCTCCACAGCCTTCACCACCGTCGCCGCTACCCCCTCTCCCTCTGCCTGAACTGCCGCCGCTGCCTGCTGCGTGGCGCGCTGGGTGTGTTTGAATTATGTATCCAAAACCATCATACGCGGCGGCACCGCCGGCATTCCAGGAGAAACGGCCACCATTGTTTTCACTGGACGGGTCCGCCACCCGGCCAGATGCCTGCTGCCGCCACTACCGTGGATGCCGCTACCATTGCTACCGCCATCGCATCTTTTCCACCGGCCATGCGGTAGCCAACGATAACGCTGCTGCCACATCAGCGATTCAGAATCGTGGTCTCGTTAGCTCCCCGCCGTCATCGAACCATTGTTATCAAATATCCAAATTGGCGATTTCTCTCTTTACAGATTTATATCACAAAATTTCACGATCTCCTATCACCTATCTAGCTTATATCAATAAGCTACCAATTGCGTTACCCAAACCAATTCTTGCTTCACTCTCGCAAAATTCCAATCATAGGTCACCATTGGTGCAAGTATAATTTCGCAAATTGCGAGGTATAGTGGAATTCATTAAATCAGTTCTGACCTCTTGACTCCTCGTGGTCATCGTTACGTTTCATTGCTGATTGATTACCAGTAATTACAGTCATTAGTAGCTAAAGTCATTAGTTCTATAAGTGTAGTGTATGTTCTTGTTTTGCTCGGGAGGTGGCGGTGATTTCGGCCCGCTGGATCGCGAGGTACGGCGCCGACCTACCGTCGGTTAACGGGTTTTCTCCAACCAGGTATCTCCCATTCACGTGGCACCGCTCCCAGCCGGGACAAGCTCTAAGCTACCCAACGGGTCTCCCGGCATGTGTGGTAGTGTAGTGGCATGTAAGTAAGTGTGTGTAAGAAGGGGTGGGATAGCACAAGAAATGGCACAGTCCGTGGCCCGTTTGCTAGGATACTGCTCCGGCATTCGCCTGGTGTCGATCAGAGAAACCACGGAAAACTACCGATAGCAGCCGGCCGCTTAAATTTTCCTTCAGACAGCAACAGAACTCGACCTAGCTATGTAGCTGGTGTCAAAAATTCTGCTACAGTCGGGTCTCGAAACCCAGGACCTCCCGGTCAGAGGCAACGGCATCAGTTGATGCCCTTGAGCCACCTCTGCCGGTACTTCAGTGCTCAATCACATCGTCCCCTCGCCGCCCCCGTCTCGCGCTGCCGCCTCCCACCGCGTCGTCTTTTGTTTGTGCACGGCGCCCGACGCCCGCGCGCGTGTCTTTTGTTCGAGGCGCGCATGCGCCCTGGGGCGTGCGTGGCCAAATATTAATACGCCCGCGTCGGGGGCCTCCGGTCAAAATGACTTTTTTATGCCTGATCCGCAACGTTAATTCGAAAATTATCTCCAATACGGAGGAATCGGGAACACGCTGTTAAAAAGCGGTGTTAAAAATGTTTTAGTGTGGAACATAAAGAACTTCATTATCCTAATGAAACCGAAAACACCGACGAGATTGCGTTTATGATGTATTCGCCGAGGAAGCTGCGTAAGAAAGAGGGTAGCGGCCTAGGGGGTTTCGTGGTCTTTTTCGGGCCGAAATTGATGTCGGACCGGGAAGCAGGGATTCCGGCGCTGGCGTCCAGGACCCCAAACGAGTTTTCTTAACGTAATTAAAATCATTCGGCCCACCGGGACTCTTGATTTATAATAATCAGGTCAGCAGAGCGTCCCAGTCTTCGTCCTTGGGAAGTGCTCTGTGACCCGTTCAAAATGACCGGTACCAAGCTCCAAACCATACTGCTGTTGATTTCGTGCTCTGATGTATTTTCACGAAATAATTGTCCAATGTTTCTGCGGGAATATATTACACTATTCACATATTCTCTTTCAAATGTGGTCTATCTACATAACTTACGTTCATGGTCAGCTGTAATCTGTAGACTCATGAAAATATCTTCCTTGAGGGTAGATCTGACATTGAAATTTTCTTAATGTGAAGTTTTGAGTCAGTTTGAATTGATGGGATTTTACATAAGAGGTACATTGAGAAACTGTAGTACATTTCGTCGGAAATTGCTCCGCCTTATTTTCATAAGTATGTTTCGAATAATCTTCACTCGCTCCCAACATCTGTTCTAAGTTTCATGGTACTTAGTTATGGCTGCTTTGTTATAAATCTTAGGTTAATTTTTTTCTTTTAAGATCTTCATATAAACTTTAAAAACAAATCAATGCGAGTCTCAAAAAGTAATGCGGTTGAATGTTACAAATAAATGGAGTTTAGTATGCTGGAATGCCACACAAAATAATTATATTTTAATGCCATCATATTATTTCGTGTGTATTATGTCATGTTATGTAAATATCCATTAGCACATATTTGTCTCTTCTCACTGCATATTTTGTGGGAATTAACAAATGTTCAACAAGTTAACTGTATTAAGGGATTAAGTAAAGTGAAATTGATTGAAAAATATTCAAATGACTCACATAAATTTACTAAGGAATAACTTTTAAGTACTGACTAAAGAAAAACAAATGTGCAATAGAGTTTAAGCTCGACGAGAGAAGATTCTAAAATATATGGAAACAATTACGTATAATACTGAGAATTTTTTTAAATGAAGTAATTCTTAGCCTCTTAGTCCTCAGATTAAATTTTATTTTTGAAATGTATTAATACTTCTAAAGAACACATATCCACTTGTAACTTGAAAATGACAGACGAGGGACTAGTGTTCAAGGAAAGAGGTCGTACTTTATTTTTAGCATTCGTATTTAAAATGTGAAACCCATATGTCGAGAGCTGGAGCACCCATTAGTCTACTTATATCTCGCGAGGGGAGGGGAGATGGCCGACACGAGAAACGAGCGACCTTTCCCGCGGCGCCGCTCGTGTCATTCGTCCGGCGGCGCCAGCCGGAACGCATCTCCTCTCAGCGGAGCAAGACGGCGGCGGGGCGTGGGGGGCGGGGCGGCGCGTGGAGGAGGCCGCGGTGGCAATAAAGACGTCCGTCGCCGCAGCCCGCCACCCCCACCCGGGCAGGGCCACGCCCCCATCGTCGTCGTCTCCGTCCTCGTCTCGCTCCACCCCCTCGTATTGGCCTCCGCCCCCGCGCGGTCGCCGTTCTGCTGGCGCTTCCGTCGACTTCCCCAGGCATCCATTCCGTCGTCTCTTCGTTATTCTCTTGTACGCGTCGTTTCCGTCTTCTCCGTCACTACCCCATTTCCTTGATTTCATTGTAACTCTTATAACGACTTGTTATATCGTTCTCTTGTTTTATATCTAATTTTGGATTTCCTTGGGTGTCTTCTACTGTACCTATTTTTGTAACTTACGTGTCAGGTGTTTTGTGTTCACGATTTATTCGCTAATTTCCATTTTTTTTCTCGTGATTCTTTCGCTGTTAGTCTTGAACGTCACGTGCCTTCATCGCCACCACACTCCGTCAGATTCCCACACTACCTGTGTTCTTCACAGTTCTCGTGACCACCACTTCTGCCCCTGCATACGCGTTCGTCTCCACCTCCACCTTTTCTCCCTTCGGTTCCGCCTTCTCCTCCACCTCCTCCACCATTGCCATCGCCACTGTCTGCAACTTCACCAGCATCTCTGCTTCTACCTGCGGCTCTATTTCTCGTACTCCACCTGACGTCCTTCTCCATCACTCATCCTCCTCCTTCTGTGGTCCTTCTCTATCTCAGCCTTCCTCCACCTGTCGTTCTTCACTTCACTTTTTCCCTCCTTCGCCTCTCGTCCTCCTTCGCCTCTCGTCCTCCTTCGCCTCTCGTCCTCCTTCGCCTGTCGTCCTCCTTCGCCTCTCGTCCTCCTTCGCCTCTCGTCCTCCTTCGCCTCTCGTCCTCCTTCGCCTCTCGTCCTCCTTCGCCTCTCGTCCTCCTTCGCCTCTCGTCCTCCTTCGCCTCTCGTCCTCCTTCGCCTCTCGTCCTCCTTCGCCTCTCGTCCTCCTTCGCCTCTCGTCCTCCTTCGCCTCTCGTCCTCCTTCGCCTCTCGTCCTCCTCCGCCTCCCGTCCTCCTTCGCCTCCCGTCCTCCTTCGCCTCCCGTCCTCCTTCGCCTCCCGTCCTCCTTCGCCTCTCGTTTCCTTCGCCTCTCGTCCTCCTTTATCTCTTCCACATCTCGTCTTCCTTTACCTCTCGTTTTTCTCTATCTTTGCCCCTCACCTCTCTGTCGCCCTCATTCCCTGTGGAAGCTGCTGCTCGTCACCTCGGGGCTGTGATGTGTTCGCTCCACGCTGCTCGCGCGGAGGGATCGACGCGGCGGGTGCGTCGCGGTGGCTTGTGGCAGGGGCACCCCGGGCCCGAGTGGCAGTCGCAGCAGTTAATTAGCGCCCAAGATCCGACGCGCCCTCCGCTTCCGCCACCGGCGCTCGTGTCGCCGTTGCCTGTGTCCTCCGCCTCTCCTCGCATCCAGGGCCCTTTAATTAGGCATACAGATCAAACAAGGCCTTCCTGACTTCTGAACATTCTCTCCTTACGAAGTAATTCTGAAATTGTCTGCGTTCTGTAAAATTTAGTAATGTATTTCACAGAGTTAAACATATTTTACATGGCCACCACTTAATCAGCATTTGTAATATTAAGGAGAAAAGGAAAATTTCGAGATATTGAATATTTCGAAGTATCGAGGTAAAGTTTATAAGATGAAAATAATTGAACGTTAAAACGATACTACATACGGAACTACTACACGTGGATTCGGCAGTCGAATTGTGAAAAATTGGGTCCTTTTTTATTTCTGAGTTTCTATTTTTCTTTTTGAACAAATATGCTCATTTCTTTTGCAAATAATAAACAATTTCTAGAGTGTTTTCATGCTTCTGCAATGCACATTTTCGCCTAGAAAGCATTTTTTCAAACCAACTTTTGGTGAGTGATTATTACGGCTCAACCAAGTAGTTAATTAGACAAAATATGCTTAAAATTGTCTTAAGAGCTTATTTTTCAATTTTCGGCCTTTTCCCCGGACATCCTGTACCCCCCCAAAAAACGATAACTATTAATGCTCTTCGCCGTCACTGGGTGAGAAGTGAAAACACGCTGCAAAATGTGTAGCCATTCGTCATCGCGTAGCGCAAGTTTGCAAACAATTGTGATGGTTGGTGGGATATAGAGAATTCCTAACACTCTCCAAAAAGTGGAACTCAGAGCTTATAAAAATTCAGCTAATAATATGTGATTTTACTTCTCGATATAAATCATAAATAGCAACAAAAAAGTATAACAAAAGTTCAAAGTTCAAAACAGTAAACCACGGCCACATCTCGCTCTTTTAGATGGCCTGTATGTTTCATAAAAACAAATTGATGGCTCACCTTTTTAAGAACATATGTGCGATTGTATTGATCAATCATTTGTTGATGTGATTTGAAACTAGACTTAATGAAACTTTTTTTAATGCAACCCAGAACAAATTACGGCCGGAGAGTTTTTTACTCGATACTAATTATTAATGCAATAAAGGGCTGAAATTGAACTGAAAACGACATCTTGAGCTTAAGTCACCAACATAAAAAATTGCCCAACAAACTGCGAAAAACGAGCAAATTCAAATTGAATCAGAAGAAAACCATCTAATCACCTATTGCCCGAATTTTCCACCTTGATGTGCTTCCCCATCTCGCGTGGGGGGAAGAGTCATCAAAAAGAGTCAGGAGTTAATTAGCGCCGAAAAGTTCCAGCAACCGGTGGGGTGGCGGCGGCGTCGCCGCTGCACCAGCCCGAATCCATCCCTCATCCCGCCCCGCCCCCGCCCCCGCCCGCGCCCCGCCACCGTGAGCCCTCTTAATTAGGCCCTCCCGGTGGACGGCGGAGATCGCATCTGTCGACTCGCCTCCGTTAATGAGGGACACGGCAGCCGGACAGGGCGGCGGTCGCGGGTGTATTTCACGTTTTGTCGGTAATTTACAGGCGCGTGAGAAGCGTCGGACACGGAGGCTTAATCGAGACTTAACCGGCCGCCGAGATTGGGGGAAGGCGGCGGCGGCGGCGGCGGCGGCGGCGGCTGGTGCAGGGCGGTGCCGCTCGGGAGCCAGGCCCCCGGGAACACAGCCGCCGTGCGGCACGACAACGGCGCGGCGGTGGCCTATTTGGTTTGCAGGGAGTGGGCGGCGGGGCTGGTGCGATGAATGATACGTCTAAATGAGATTGATATCGGATTCGGTGGCTGATGTTGGTTGAAGGTAGAGTTACCAACCGTCCGGCTTTTCAGTAGTTTTCGTTACATCAGACCGGCTCTTCTAAAATGCCCAGCATTTCCAGGATTCTTCGTGCGTCTGGTGCGTCTGGGTGTGACATCTTTTGGGTGTGACCTCTTTTGGGTATATAAAATAAATTAGACTTCGATATATAATCCACAGTGCAGCATGCCAATGGCGCGGGTATGGCCTATTTGATTTGCACGGAGTGGGCGGTAGGGCTGGTACAATGAATGATACGTCTAAATGAGATTTATATACGGTTCGGTGGCTGATATTGGTTGAAGGTAGGGTTACCAACCGTCCGGCTTGTCAGTAGTTTTCGTAACATCAGGCCGCGTTCTATTTTCTTCTAAAATGTTCAGCATTTCCAGAATTCTTCGTGCGTTTGCGGTGCGATTTCTTTTGGGTTAATAAAATAAATTAGACGTCGATACACGAATCATAGTGCAGCACGACAATGGGGTGGCGGTGGCTCATTTGGTTTGCAGGGAGTGGGTGGTAGGGATGGTGAGATGTCTGAATGGCGGTAGGGCTGGTGATACGTCTAAATGACATTGATATTGAATTCGGTTGGCTAATGTTGGTTGAGGATAGGGTTGCCAACCATCCGGCTTTTGCCAGACATCTCCGGATTTTTATTAGTTTTCATAATGCGAGGCCGGCAGTCTATTTTTCTTCTATCAAAATTCAAGTTGTAAAAATACCTAAAATTCACTAATTAATTTAAAACAGCTGAATTTGCGAACTGTTTTTGTACCGCATGAACTCTGATGTAATAAAAATATTGTATAGTCAGGCACTATTATTTTCAAACGTCCGGCATTTAAAATGTTTCAGTTGGTAATCCTAGTTTAGAGGAATACCAATGGGAAGAGGATGTCAGAGTTAGACCTTAGAATGCTTTTTGGCTAGCATTGTTTTGGTAATGAGTTTCTCTTTAATCGTGTACTACTATTATAATTATTAGAAACTTCATTCCAAAATTATAATTTAATTTTTAATACTAAATGGATGTTTAAAAAACAATTCGAAACCGTCGCCAAGCATTATCTATCCGTGTAAATTCCGGTTTTCTCTTACAGCCAGGCCTGGCCGTAAATTCGTGGCAACCTTCCTTCAGTATTGGTGGAGGTTGTGCTTTCAGATCAACATAATGAATGTTCAACTAGTTGTTAAAAAATAAATTTGTGTCTCCGCGCTTCTCAAGACTATAAAATTGGATTGCATGTTTTTAAATATAAGGAAAATTTGGAAATTCCTCAATAGCGACTTTCTTCCATTAATAATTGCTGAAATAAACATTTTATGCTTTGCTTGAATGAAACGTTTCTGACCTGCAAAGCATGGTTTAGTTTTACCATGTTCCCTACAACTTAGTCTTTCATCCGCATCACTTATACTCTACTGATCTTCCGAAAACTAGTTTTCTGGTGGCCGGGGCAGGTTCTTATTCATGAAGCTAATCTTCATAATGCACCCCAACGGGGTACATCAAACAACAGATTTTTGTTATCACTTACGACGCCGATAGTGCACCTGCAGCGAGGAGAACTGGAGCAAGTGAACCCTCGCCAAGAATCACCGTGCCCTCATATGCATAAGAATTGCCGAAGGGACCTAACCTGTTTAATGATATGCTCCTTAACCCTTCATCGCGTCATTACTAAGCACTTATTTGCAAGCAGATCTATTCAAGATTTCCCTTCTCTCCCTCGTTCAAGTACTGACCAGTGAAGCGCACTGTTGGTAATCTTCATGAGGATAACTCGTACCTTCACAATGCAGGGAGTGAAATTACATGCGAGCGCACCCTTGCTTAGGGCGGGAGCAGGACAAAGGCGGTGAAGGGAAATCTAGAGCACGTGCCACAAGGGCAGGTTGAGACCACGTGTCACGCGCTCATTTGAATGAGAATGCATACCATTGGAAGTGTAGCACCTGCTCGTCCTCACCGAGAGATGCTTGTTAACGAGAATTGTCATTGTTTTGTTTCGAAACTATTTTCTCACTCTCGACACATTCCAAACACCAGTAAGAGTATTTTAAAAACTTCTGAAAATCACGTACTTAAAAAAATTGTGTAACACAGAAAGAGATAAAAAACATTTAATTTACTAAAAACGTTCTTGGACATTATTTGACGAACAGTTCAAAGATTCAGTTATTACATTTATGGCAATGTCTTTAAACTAAGTAAATTATCATTAACTGTCGTAAATGAAATAACCGAGTCTGATCTGTTCGTCTAATAATGGACTTGAAGTGTTATGAGTGAACTAAGAGTGACCTTCCATACAGTTTTGAAATTCATTTTAATGTTGCTTTTGGATGTGAACATGGTTGAAACCTGATGATAGGGATACATTTTTTCTTGAATATTGTGAATTTATTTATAAATAAATTATTGTAAACTGTCATAAGTGCAATAACTGCATCATTGAACTTTTCGTCAAATAGCTGCCAAGGAGTTTTATAGTAATTGAGAGTGATGGGCAATACAGTTTATAAATTTAATTTGTTATTACACACGTCAAAATATTGTTTTGGTGTACTACGTTCAATATTTGTAACACTATGTCCATTTAGAATAGATATTGAATAAAATATGCAAGGGATACACTCAATAATCCTTATATTCTTTGCCCTTGTCACTAAAAGTAATGGAATACAGACGTTGATATCCTTTCAGAGGTGAGTAGAAAAGGGCATACTAGCAAAATAATGTATAAATTTAATGGACAGGTATAACCGCACAGTGAATAACAATTCGCCCTATATATTCGCCCCCTTTCGCTGCCTTGGGTGTGAGAGAGGAGAGAATGTCCCAAGGGGAGAACTGGAGCACGTGCCTGGGGCGGGACGCGGCCACGAGCCACGCGTTCATTTCAATATGAAAGACGGCAACCGAAGCCCCGGATTCCCGCATCCGCCTACCGCGTGCCTACCACCCTGGAACCACGCCAGTGCCGACACCACCGCCACCACTCCCACAGCACCTACGCACGTGCACATACTTACTACGTAACGGTAGTAGACTTTTCGCGGGGAATCTGTGAATACGGCTGACTTCATAAAAGAAAATGGCTTCTCAGAAATTTTGTATTTGTATTTAGATATTATGTGTCCCGTAAAAGGCAATTGGCCTCGGCGCTCTTGGAACCTGGGGTTCCTGGTCAGTCACCCCACCAGGAATCCGCGATGTCTCGAATTCGATGACCTTTGTGTCGTCACGTGATTAACGAATTCGGCTAGTGCTGCCGGTTTCGTGGAGGACGTTCAATAGTAACAGCCCAGCATTCGCTTGGATTACCGAGGGACGCCACGAAAACCCTGTCCAGGATTGCCGGTCACGGGGATTGAACTGGGGCCTCCCGAATAAGAAGTCAGCGCGCTATACCGTACGCTCGATCTACACTGAATGCCGTCACAAAAACATCAACTTTCCAGCTTTTCGACAGGCAGTATTGACACGAACAATTGCACACATCCTCATTTCTTGCAAGAATACGCGCAAGAAAGTAAAATATAACAAAATACTTAAATATAATTCTTAAGTAGTACTTACATATAATACTTAGTTAGGTGATTATAATCTCTATCTGGTACTTGGCCGATGTTTTCTGAACAGCGACAGTATGCGTCGATGGCTCTATGGCGCATGCTCAGTATCTTCCTTTCATGTGCCTCGTTCACTCTTTAATGGTCGTCGGGTGCGCAGATACCTCTCGCGATTCTTTGTCGACCTCCAACCTTAATGTACCTCCAACATGAGCACTTCCACTCCCTATGTCAGTACTTTCAGCCCTTCCCCAAGTTTCACATCTTCTCTTCTACTTTCTTGTCCACTTCTTTCACATCCACACCTTCCATTTCTTCAACCATTTCCTCCTCCGTCGCCGCATTTTATTTCCGACGCATCTTCACCGTCTGATTTCACTCAGAGCGCAATGTCACAGCAGAGCCTTCAAAAGATTTTAAAAAATAGCTACATAGGTAGGTAGGTCGAGTTCTATCGCCTGTCTGAAGGAGAATTATAGCGGCTGGCTGCTTTTCTCGGTAGATTTCTGTTTTCTCCAAAACACTAGGCGAATGCCGGAGCCAGAGTACTCATACGGGCCATGGGCCACACACGATCTTCCTTTCTTCTTCCTTGCCCTAACGTCGCCCCTTACTTATACACACATTTACATGCACTACACTGCCACACATGCCGGGAGACCAATCGGGAGCACAGAGCTTGTCCCGGCTGTGGCGGTGCCTCGCTGGTGGGAGAGACCTGGATGTGAAATACCCCGCAATCCGTCGTGTAGGTCGGCCTCGGATCTCACCATCCATGGGGGGAAACTGCCGTCTCCCTGATACTACAATTAAGGGATACTAACGGGATCAGTTGAAGCGCCCGAAAACACGAAATAAACAATCAATCCAAATATTCCATCACTTACTCCATCACCTCCTGCGTCTCCACCGCCGTCGCCATTGCCTCCACCGCCGCTGTCTCTACCGTTGACGCATCCCATACACTGAGGCGCTGCCGCCGATAGCCCCGATAGCGCCTCAGTGTCAGAACTGGCGACATAAATTGTGGTCACTGCAGCCATCTCTGTCTCTGGCTTCTCCATTATCGTCGCCGGAGCCGTCAACATCACTGTCGTCTTTTCGGTACTACCCCCAATTTTATCGTCTCGTTTCTTATCAGTTTTGTTGCCCATGTGTTCGGTTTCCACTATTTCTCAAGCACAACAATTCTCTCATCTTTAACATCACTGTCGCTGGTGCTCGAAGCGTCAGTATAATTAACGTTGCCTCTGACATAGTTTATGCGGCCACACAGGTTTTCTTGAGCTCGCATTTAGCTAGATGTCAGAGGAGTGGGGGTTTGATCTTCTCGATTATATCATGAAATCGATCGGTAGGAGCAAATTACTAGTAGACGATGAATACCGTTTTTCTATGCAAATACTTTATACTACACATGAGCGAATTGTCATGTGTCGATTTATTGTCATCAGCTTTCAACAATGCACATTACTTCTCGTTCTTAATAATAATAATAATAATAATAATAATAATAATAATTCTTGCACTTCCCAGTCTTTTGAATTACCTGGGAGTTTAGACAAGTTCTTACTCAAATTTTGCGGAACAAATCCCAGAGCTCCGATAACTATCGGGACGACCTGTGCTTTTACGCCCCACATTCGGCTGATCTCGATTTCCAAACTCTTGTATTTAAGACGTTTTCTCTGCCTCCTTGGTAACGACGTTTTGATCGCAGGGTACAGCAACATCGATAAGTAAACACGGAATAATAATAATAACAACAACACGATTGGATTTTGAAGACCCTGGAGATCACGATTGGATTTCGAAGACCCTGGAAATCTATCGATTTCATCCTAGACTTATTGAATTTTGCAAGGCTAGCATGTAGTCGTAGAGTACCAGGTTACTAATACAGAGCAGAAAGGAAGCAGTAGAAACCAGAAGTATTCAGATCAATAGGGGTATTTTTCAAGGAGATTCACTATCCCCTCTGCTGTTTTGCATTAGTTTGATCCCACTATCTAGACAATTGTCGCAAGCTGACTATGGTTACAAGCTCCATGGTGATGAAAGGCCAGTATCACATTTGTTTTACATGGATGATCTTAAAGTGTTCGCTAAGAATGAAGCAATTCTCTCCCTAATGCTGTCTGTCGTGAATGACTTTAGCAATGACATCTGCATGAAGTTTGGTCTTGACAAATGTGCAAAAATCAATTTAAAAAGGGGCAAACTGACAATGTCAGAGAGCATTGAAGTTGATATGCACACTGTGATTCAAGATCTCAAGCCAGGTAAAACTTACAAATATCTGGGCATTGAAGAATGTGACACAATATCGAACGACACTGTGAAAGAGAGAATTCGCAAGGAGTATTACAGAAGAGTGAGACTTGTCCTGCAGTCTGCTCTGAACTCCAGGAATAAAATATCTGCAATTGGTAATCTGGCGGTGCATGTAGTAGAGTACAGTTCCGGACTAGTGGACTGGACTGAGTAAGAAATCCGCATCATGGATCGAAAAACAAGAAAATTGCTTACAATGCGTCATGTCGTCCACCCTCGAGCTGATGTACACAGACTTTATGTGTCACGTAAGGAAGGAGGAAGAGGCCTCAGACAAATTGAAGCCTCCTGGCATAATGCAATAGTTGGAATGGGAAAGTATGTAGTCATTCATCAAGATGACCGTCTAATGAGGCAGGTCATGAAATCTGACCGAAAATGGGAAACAGAGGCATTGTCAGTGTAGCAAAAGCATTGCAAAGAAAACTATGCAAGACACGTCAAATAACACAGACACTGAACTTCTGGTACTACTGAACATGAAATGAGAGACATAAAAAATGTTAAAGAAGTCGTGGAGGGACAAACCCCTCCATGGGCAATATCTAAAAAGAATGGACAAGGTGCAGATCAATAAACTTCAATCATTTATGTGGCTTAAAAGGGGAAGAATGAAGCCAGAATCGGAAGCAGTTCTAGTAGCTGCTCAAGATCAGGCGTTGAGAACACGACATTATGATAAAGCGGTTCTCAAAATTTCCCAAGATGACAAATGCCGAATTTGCCAGGAGCAAGTAGAAACCATTGATCATATTGTCTCAGCTTGTCCAATTCTAGCAAAGACCGAATACTTAAAAAGACACGACAGGATGTGTAGTTACCTCTACTGGCAGATCTGTACCGCCCTCGAAGTTCCAAACACATGCCTCAAGTGGTACGAACACTCACCAAACCGGTGACATCGGTTAGATTGTGTACAATATTGTACGACCAACAAATTCAAACTGATCGCACGATAGCGGCAAACAAACCGGATGTAGTTATCCGGGATTTGGCGAAAAAATCGTGTTTACTTATCGATGTTGCTGTACCTTGCGATCAAAACGTCGTTACCAAGGAGGCAGAGAAACGTCTTAAATACAAGAGTTTGGAAATCGAGATCAGCCGAATGTGGGGCGTAAAAGCACAGGTCGTCCCGATAGTTATCGGAGCTCTGGGATTTGTTCCGTAAAATTTGAGTAAGAACTTGTCTAAACTCCCAGGTAATTCAAAAGACTGGGAAGTGCAAGAAATAGCTTTATTTGGAACAGCCCACATTTTGCGTAAAGTATTGTTGAGGCACTGATAGTCACCGGATCTGCTCCTTAGGTAGTTGGTTGCAACCTGGAGTAGATTTTATATTCAGCCGACTCATAAGATCTTTAGTCGTGATGTAATGGAAAAATAATAATAATAATAATAATAATAATAATAATAATAATAATAATAATAATAATATTCATGCTTTAGGCCCAGGGATCAGTTGCAGCTCCTATTGCTGACATCTTTTGATTGGACGCCCGTCACTCATTCACAGTACGTGGATTACTCATTTATTCCTGTATTCATCTATATTTTCAAGAACATTGCGAACGTGCAGACTGTCCCTTCATTTGTTATATGATCTGATTTGGTAAGTCTGGCAATTCCTTTAACACGCAACACTCAGCGTGCTGGATACTTGGATTGTCATGAAATTTTACCAGCTTGTTCAGCACGTCTCAAAACCCTTACAATCATATTTTTATGTGCTATGAAGCATTGCAAGTAGAGTTTTGCGACAATTAATATTGAGACCATTCATGACATAACCGCCTGTGGAAGGGCGGAAATCGCTGCTCGCCACTGGTTCTGCGGCCGTTACTCACACCGCGCCGCCACTATCGGCGCCGAGCAGCGATTTCCGCCCTTCCACAGGCGGTAAGGTTATAAAAGATCTCAATATTAATTGTCGCAAAAACGCTACTTGCAATGCTCCATAGTACGTACAAATTTGTATGTAGAAGTTTTGAAAGATGCTGAACAAGCTGGCAAATTTTCATGTCAATCCGAGTATCCAGCACGGTGAGTGTAGGTAGACTCTTTCTATTTTTCCGTTAATATCGAGTTTTCCGTCAGCTGATATTTGGAAGCCCAGAAAATTGAACTAAGAAACTTGATCTACAGTTTTTTTCTATTACAATCTTGCATCTTAATCCCCCTTCCCGAAAAATACATAACCTTTGTTTTCTCTTTAGAAATTGTCAGATTACTCTTTAATAATTTTGAACATTTCAAATCGTCCTCATTGCAACATATATTTTCATCATTTATAAGGATTATCTGGTCATCGGCACACATTAGACTCTTTGAGAATTTGTGTTCACTCAAGCCTTCTGATATATTAATATTATTTAACCTTCGTTTCCAGAGTCTGACAGCTTCGCCAAGATATGGATTAAATAAAAGAGGTAACATGCTGCAACATTTAACACCTAAATTTATTGTTGCAGTGAAGATTTGGCCTCTTTTTTTGTAAGATATTTTAGAACATATTTTCGACACAAGTTACACTAGATCGATAAATTCAGTCACTGTCTGGAGGAAAATTCTAACAGCCTGCTACTCTGATCAGTAGTTTTTCGTGGTTTCTCCAATCAATACTAGTTTCACCGCAGTAGAATCCTATCAATGTGCCACGGACTGCGTGCGATCTATCCTTTCTTCTACCTTGTCTTTTCTTTACTCCTTCCTTACAGATACTTTCAGTTACATGCACTACATTACCACACAGTCGGGAGTTTAGAGTTGGCCCCTGTTGGAGTAGTGCCCCGCTCGTGGGAGATACATGTGTAGCCTCGTGCACAAACATAGATGTGATAACAGGGCGACCGCGTGACGTAGGAGAGACGCTCAGGTGACCACGCGCTCGCCGAATGGCGCCACCGGGGTTTAAGGGTGGGGCGTCAGGATGTGACGTAGGCGGAAAAGCTCAAAGAGAAAGGCGGAAGGGCGCGGCCAGCCGAGCTAAGCAAGGTGCGACGCTCCACCGGCCCTTTTCGCTTCAAGCAGTCGACCTGTGCAGATCGGAAGCAGCCGCCCGCTGTGTTGCGGACCGCGTGCGCGGAGGCTAGGGACGGCAATGTCCTTTGCCGTGATGGTGTGAGACTCAAGTGACGAGTCGTGTAGGAATTCTGCGGTGCTTCACACGATCGGATTTATTAGATAATTATGTATAGGGTGTGGTAGCCGTAGAATCAATATTACTCCTAGTAGTGGGGTCGATTTATTTCGTTTATTTAATTATTGTACATAAAGTTTATTTCGGTGGTGGATTTATTTATTAATAAACCAGCAATAAGTTAAACCCACTCTCGTCTGTGTATTATTGCAACCTGCATGACGCCCCACATGGTTGATGGAAACCCACAAGCCGACTTGTGGGTCGGCGCCGGATATCACCATCCAACAGGCGAAGCTCACCGCCACCTCCCGCACCACCGCTCCCCATCAGCGCCACCGCCGTTCACGCGGAGCGCTCGCTGCCGCTTTCGCCTCGCGTCGCCTCGCGTCGCGTCGCGTGGTGGCCCGGCGCAGCCCCTCACGCGCCAGCACGCGCCACGCGCCGGCGCGCGCCCTGGAATTCCGGTAATTGCGGCAACCGATAAATCGTGATCCCACGCTATTCGAGATCGTGCGGCGGCGGTGAGGAATTTCCAACCTACATGCATACAAATGCGTGCCGCGTTGCCTGTTTGGATTGTTGAATGAGGCAAGGAAACGTAAAGTGATGTAGAGAGAACAGGAAGCAGTGCACTGGGGTAAACAGGAGTTACGTTGTCAGAGATAGCTGAGGATATAGATTTTTAACTCACATAGGCTATAACTCTTATACGTGAGGAAAGCTACTTTCAGTTCATGGTAGTACCTTATCTTGGCGTTATCTCACATGTTTATTGCTTTCAACTTGACGTAAAATGGCAATTTCTCTCCCTCATAATGATATTAATTTACATTGCGGAGGAATTATAATTGATTGTAATGTAATTTTAATATTGATTTGATGGCTTCCCTGCAAACTTAATACTGTCTACCTGTCGATCAACAACAATATCACCAAAGCAATATCATGACAAAAAAATTATTTTCAAATAATGACAACAATAATGAAGAGCCTTTTCAAAAGCAGCACAGCCCATACGCTTCGCCGCATCCTTTAGTTCCTTGCAGAACAAAACACGGGAACAAGGAAGCAGATATTCACTTTTCACTGATGAGGTGCGTTATTTTTGGAACGGCATTTCCACTATCTGAAATCCCTACTTGTGTAGACTTTATCAAAGGCACTTGAGAGTAAATCCAATAAGACACCCGGCACATGCGTGGAAAAAAAATATTTTTTCGATTTTTGACTCCTATTCGTTTCAAAGAAAATTCCTTTGCAACTAATGTTCTGTCTTTTCCTGGGTGGAATAACTATTATTTTCTTTTAGAAGTGAGATTCTTTCATCATAGGGTTTTACTGAGTAAGATTTGATAGGACCGAATGAATAACGAATAAAAATATGCATTCCTCCTTTGAAGAGAGAAAGTGGACAAAAGACCTCCCTATTCACTGAACGTCCTGGTTGAATGCCTTCACAAATTGTGCTACTGCAGCTAGTGTGGTTCTAATGCAAACTATTTAATCTAACAAAATATTCTCACGGAGCTAGCTAGGTACCTTTGAAGAAGATGAGTCACTTTAACAATAACATGTTCCGATGAACTAAAATATCAGGAATAAAGTTTATCAGGTATTTGGTAAAATATGAACTAGCGGACACCTGACATTCATGTCGCACTTCGATAGTCAGACAACTGATTTCAGATTGCTCTCTGTGCTAATAGAACCATCTGTTGAGAGCCAAAGAACCATCTGTTGTTGTGATCAAACACTTGTACTGTATTTCCTTCATGAGACAAATAAAATTAAGTGATTCGTGAATATTTCTTTTAGAAAAAAATAGTTGCCATGACCTCTGCCCCTATCCTCGTATATAGCAACGTTCCAGTCAGACTTCGTTGGAAGTCATCATGGACTCTAGTAGACCTTTTTATTTTTCCGCTGAAGTTTCCTTAAATGGTTTCCATACGCTTTATTCCTGATACGTTCACGATAATATTTTCTATCCTTTATTAGGACCCCCTACTTTCATCCTCAGGACAAAATTAGATAGCAACACATATTCGGAATCAATTCAAAATATCAGCACGTCCCTTATTTGCGTGTTTTATTCCTGGAAACCATTTTTGGTTCTGACATGCCATTGGAGTCTTCACAAATAAAGACGTGATGCTGCATCCAGAAAGGTCCATACATCCAAGTGTAAGTTTTCTTGTGTTCTTTTTTTGCAAGCGGCAACGCTTCGCCAAGTCACCTCTTTATTTACATCTGCAGCTCCAACGCCACCGCCAGCATCAGCGACCCAGCAACGCTTTCGCTGTCACCATCACCATCTCTGTTCGTAGCTGGGTTTACGATCGTCAAAAATGTAATGAGGATTTGCTTTGCCTATGAGCGACTTTGGTAATCAGATGGTTAATATTTGAAGCCGCTGCTTTGATGAACATAGTCGTACTGAATGTCATCTAAACCACAACCGTAGATTGATATTATTCATACACTCTTTGAGATATTTTCATTTAATTAGGGGCAATCAGCGAGTAGGGTACTTAATCATTCTCTGGAACCTATGTATAAATGTTCCGATGTATGATTTGAGTGCAAGCAATGATTTACGAGTAAGTGCAAGCACCACTTTACGTATACCTTCAAAATGCATTACACTCCGTGCTCTGCCGTCTGTGATTTTATATTTTATTTCACAATCAATTCTTTATGCGCATCAATATTAATTCTATATAACATAGGCTTATGATAACTGTGCTTCATGGAACGATCTTTTCAGCCAGGTAAATGGTAATTCCAGATATTTTAATTGTCTGACTAATTTGATTTTTTTGGATATATTTTACCATCTGTATTATAATGAATTGCAGTGTAGTATATGCTTGACGATGAAGGACATGCTATTCGATACATTGCTATAATAATTCACTGTATGCAATTACAGTTAGATGTATATATTCCTTTGAATGGTTTTAATGTAAATAGCCTCTATCTGGCTGCACTTAAATTAAGTAAATTATCTTAATGGTACCCTCTGTCGTTTTCCACCACATTCATACATTAGGTTCATCACTTTTGCCAACTTCGCCATTTTCAGACCAATTTCGAACTAATTCTGAAACTGGCAAAGCCCGCTCGTCATCGCTCTCACTCGCCACTCGCCCTTCCACTCGCCCCACCACTCGCCGGTTCATTCCCCACCACCGCCGCACACTGGGCCAGGAAGCGCCGAAACCTGGCCAAACCTCCCTTGTCCAAATTCCTGCATTTCCACAGGAAAGAAATGGATGGAAATTGAATAAATGGTTAATGTAATGCACATAAATATGTAATATCATCTCTTCAACAGAAATAGATATTTATATTTTGCACAGACGGACATTTTGTGCGATTTTGTCCTGTTATTTCATCTTCGCTGCTTAATGTACTTTCACTTCCTTTTCTTTTTGAGAGAAGGAGAGAGAGAGAGAGAGAGAGAGAGAGAGAGAGAGACGACGCGAGCGCCCCCGTGGGACCCAGGCGCGCGTGTCGCCCATCACCGCGCCGCGCCCGTGGCAGCATTCCTCTCCGCCGCGCCGGGGGTCCGCGTGCGGTGTCTGCGGAGCCGCGCAGGCCGGTGTCCGATTGCAGCGGCGCGGAGGCGGCACGCGGAGGCAGCTGACGCGGGGGAGGCGGAGGCAAGCGGGGGGGAGAGCGGTGGTGAGGGCGGCATTCGGGACTGTGGTGGTGAGAGTAGCTGGCGGTCGCGTGGTGATGGCAGTGACAGTGGCGGTGGCGATGGCGGTGGCGTGGGTAGCACTGTGGGTGATGGCGGTTGGAGGTGGGGGTGGAAGTAGGGGTGGCAGTGGCGGTGGCGAGAGCGGCATTGGAGACGGTGGCTGCTGTGTCGATAGCAGAAGGGATGTCTGTGGCGATAGCGATAGCGACGGCGGTGGCAATGGCGGTGGCGGCCAGGGTGGCAATGATGCGACAAGGGACACGTGGGGTGGACGCGGACGCGGGTTTGGTGTTTGATAGCAGCCATGGTTACCAACTGCGGTGAGTCGACTTCTGGAGAGAATGAACGTTAATGATTTTAAAATGTGTGACTGGCCACTAATTGCCGGCAAAATTATTATGAAATTTCCTTGAACACCGTTTTACATTCTTTTATCATTAATCTGAGAGGCTCACTACGTATTTGCATTCATGTTCGGGTGACAAAAGAATTTATACTGTATTGATTGCATTAATGAAAGTTTTTAAATAAAGTACTTAAAGAGATGTTTGATGTAATTCGAGGAGAGCATGACATGATAGAGTGAAGTTTCAGAAATTGTTCATGTACTAGATTGAATGTATTATTCTGATGTAGTTCTGCTATATATATTCACATCAATAAAACGCTCGGAACAATAAACCATAGGAGCTAAAAACAATGCAACAGGAAATAAAAGAAATACCGAAGTCGCGAATATGAATGAGAAAGAACAAGCTCCCTAATACGCAATCAAAGCTTAAGAAAAATATAACGGTTGCTTCAAATAAAATTGTTAATAAGTATGGAAAATATCACAAGTGCCAAAACAACTGACGATATGTTGAAAGTAAGAAAAGAGACGAAGGAATTGCATTTGAAAACATTTCCCCAAACGAATTACAGCAATTCAGTACCATAGAGAGAAAGCGAAAGCTTCATTGCCAACACTTATCGCTGCAGTTATCGTTGATCCGAAGGTATTGAGTTTCGAATCCAGGACGCAGCACTTCCGCAACGGGCCAGCGCGTGATCTTTCCTTCCTCATTTTAACCACTCTTCTCTTACAAACTTACACTGATATGCACTACTGGGGTCTTCGATCATTGTTCACCTGTGAGCCAATTTAATAGAAAAAAAGTCATGCAAAAAAAAAAATAGATAAATCCGCAAAAATAGATTTTTTATACTACAAATCAATAAATCAATGTGTCTCACTGCCAGACATTAAGGGAGACAAGTCAGCTGCAATTGGGTGTTAGAATTTCCTCGACTGGGGCAGTACCGCGTTGGGAGAGATACCTGGGAAATATCCATCCATGTGTACTACCTTCTTATCACCTTAGATATCCCCTCCGTTTTTCTCTCCCTCTCTCTCTGTCCTCCCTCTCTTTAACTGAGTATAAAAGGTTGCTTTTAGATTGAACTTTATATTTCGCTTAGCAAGTCTCCTCCCTTCCTTCAATCTTTATAAGTTATAACCAAAAGACCGAATTTTCATGCAGTAAAACTCACTAAAACATTCCGTAAACACGCCAAAACTTGCAAACACCTGCAATAAGAGTTCAAAACTTTGCAAAACGGTGTTATGTAAGCCTAAACTCTAGTTAATCCACATAACAACTTATTTTACATTTTCTATGTGATATTGGCGGCGGCGGGCGGTGGTGCGGCGGCAGTGCGGCGGTGGTGTGGTGGTGGTGGCGGCGACGGCGGCGGCGTGGCGGCGGCGTGTGGTGGTGGCGGTGGTGGCGGCGCTGGCGCGGTGGCGGCGGCGGGCGGCGGCGGCGGCGGCGGTGGCGGTGGCGGCAGAGAGCGGGTCAGGTTTCACTGGCGCCGCCGCCGGTGTCGCATTGCACTGAGCTGGCAAGTGACCGCCCGCCCGGCCTGCCTGCCTGCCTGCCCGCCCGCCCGCCCACTCTTCCCACTTTGCCCCTCCTTCCCCTTTCCAGGCCACCTTCCCCGCCACCACATCCGTCCCAGCATCCGCAAACAGCAACCGCCGCCAGACCACCACATGGACTCCCTGCGACGAATCCGAGCAGAAGGAAACTTGCGGATCTTCAGCAGGGAGATGCCACTTTTTTGCTTCTTCGAAAAGTGGACTGCTCATTTTACAGCCGTTGTAGATGCGAGAGTGGATGTGAATGCATTTACTATATTAGAGCAAGAACAATAACAAACACCAGAAAACATTTTAGAATGGTTTTCTATAGGTAATAAGAAAAGGGGAAGACCCAAATGTGGCTGGTTAACAGAAATTTATGGACTTGAAAGAGAATTTAACGGAAAGGGATTATGAAGAACGTGACATGTAGAAAATAAATTTAAAATTATATAATAGTATAATTATTCTGGATGATAGAAAGGTTGTTTAACGATGTAAAACTGAAATAAATAAATAAAATAATAATAAATTCTTTTCGGGAACTGTATGCTTTGCAACCACGTAGTACAGTGTTTGATAGAGACGAAGTTTTCAAGTAAATGCATTACTTTACTAAATTCAATATTATAATTTCATTAAGCAATATCCCATCAATCAATATTTTATTAATCTTCAACGATGTTTTTTCAAACTTTCTGTGTCAAAAAGAAACCATATGAATGAAGGAATTATTTTTCTCTTCGATTTTTTTTTACCGCAGTAATTGCTAAAGGTGATCTTAAACTCGAATTCTGTACACCGTTGCCAGAACACTTGTTTAATGCCACGAGCACATTCCCACATTATGACTTTAAAAAATTGTTTTCAAAAATTTCCAAATTAATTTATTAATTAAAATTAATTAATATCCAATACATATGTCTTAAATACTATTAACAACCACAAACATACTAGTTTAACATGCCAATAAATAATTACAAATTGAATGGTAACTTTTGTTGAAGGAAACAACAAAATTGTTATTTGGAATCTGTTTTAGAAATTGCTTTTTCTTCTTCTTCTTCTTCTTCTTCTTCTCCTTCTTCTTCTTCTTCTTCTTCTTCTTCTTCTTCTTCAAAAGTCTAAGACTTACTCCTTTCCAAGAATTTTAACGTATCTTTCCATCTTCTCCTTAGTCTAACTTCTCCTTTTCCCCTCAGCCTTTCATCTCTAGCACTCCTCACGATTCCTTTCTTCTCCATTCTCTCAATATGAACGTTCCATTCCTTTCTTCGGTCTGCTACGCAATCCGTAATGGGCTTAATTTTGCACACTTTCCTGATGTTTCAGTTTCTTTCCTTATCCAGTAGAGTGTGATTTGTAATTTTTCTCAGAACTCTCGTTTCAGCGACCTCAGAAGAGAGGGAGAAGAGAAATTATTTCGTTATATAATTATGTTTTAAGGAAGCGAGTAGCTTTGACATCATTTTTAAAGCTTTTTTGGCGACTCCATTACTATTCCATTGGTTGAGGATTTTATGCATGCGCGTCGTCGGCCGTGCGGCAGCTGACGCAGCAAGCGAGGTCGTGGGCGGGGGTGTATTTTTAGCGGCGGAGCGGAGGGGCAGGGTTGACTGCGCCGCTGACCCGCGCAGCCGCCGCTGAATGTTGCCTTTGTGGAGCCGCGAGGGAAGAGCGGGGAGGCGTCTGTCGCGGACGGGGGCGCGCGGGGCGGGTCGCTGCTACTGCAACGGCGGCGGCGGTGGCGGTGGCGGCGGCGAAGCAAGGAAGGGGAGTTGTATTCACTGGGAGACAGAATTCACGGGATGTAGGCGGCGCCACCTACTGGTGAAATAGAAGGGGACGCGTACGCCCTATTTCCACATAGAGTTGATGGTGTGCAAAGCAGATATGCGCCAGATTTATTCAAAGTTCTTCCACTTCGTTCGACTCCATTTTTGTCACAACATTGTTAATCCTGTCATTGTTAGAATAGCCTCGCAGCTAACTCTTGGTCAGCGTGCTCGCTTTCCACTTTGTGACCCCGGGTTCGATTGCCAGTCCAGGCAAGACTATAGTGTGCGTTTTACTTGCAATGTCCCAGTGTATGTTGCTGTGTGACGATGAGAAAATCACTTCTCAGGCTGAGAAGACCGGAATACGGCGTGGGTATGCCTATGTGCTAACTACGTACCTCCTTAACCCATGTCCGCGAGGCACTGACGTCGCTGGTAGGCCTGAGCCTATTCACGGGCTGTCGCGTCAAGTGGATACATACATACATACATCGTTGTTAAGAATGTAATCTAGAAAATTGCGGAAGTATGAGTTGGCAAAGAGGCAATATTGCAGCAGATTTGAAAATGAAGGAAATGGTTTTGAAAATGAAGGAAACGAAACAGGAGCATGCTCTGAAACAGTCGTAAGAGGGTGGACGCCAGCTCCTGCCTCAAAATGTCAGCAACAAAACAAGCTGCAAAGAATACGTACATACTGGAAGACAACTAATAAAATAAAATTAACCCGAAGTAACTCCCGTCCTTATCCACACACCTGCACACGGCAAAGTAACCCCGCACCAACCAGCATATTACATTCTCACTTCTTTCCACCCTTCGTTGACTTCCATACACTTCTTTCCTCCTGCATTCTCTCTTCCTTTTACCCTTTCTCAATTTCTTTTTTCGTTCAATGGGTATCCCACCCAACAACCATTATTCCAACTACGAACCTCTTCCTCCCCTTCCATACCTCCCACAGTCCTTTTCTCCTCGTCCCCTGTGTAATGAATATTATGCTCATAAACTGAATATAAGAAATAATTATATAAGTAATATAAGTAATAATTGTACCAAGTATAACAGTAAGTAACTTTCCGCATGGATAACGCAATGTATGTAAAATGTGATACTGTGTACCCGCTTGGAGTATGATATGGCAGAGGACTGTAATATGTGTTGCAAGTTTGGCCAGGAAGATAGTCCTCTGTAAACAAGGTGTGTTGCACGTATCATGCAACCTTGTTGATCACGGCAGGCGGTGCAAGGTTCGGGTACACGGGAAAGTGACACGCACTTGGAAATGCTTCCGGAACGTTCTGGTTGTCACGTCACATTTTACATATAAGCGGGCCTCTCGTCGCATCGGGAGGGCATACGAGCAGTACAGTCGTACAGAGCACATCTCTGTAACTATTTTTTAAAATATACTTCTATTTTCTTCTTCGTGGACTTGGGTGTTTGATTGAAGCCTGCTTCGCCACTAGCACTCCTTGGGTGGACTTAGCTCCGCCCCGAACTCACATTTATCAGTTGTTTCCTGACGGAAACATTTTGTAATTGCCGAGAAGTGTTTCGCACCCGGACCAGGCATTACACCTGATCTACTGGAGGTGCGATGCGCTGGGTGGAAACAAAGCCGGGCCAGCGCCGTGGCCGAGCCGAGGCTGAAGCCGTAAGGCAGCGCGAGCTAACGAACAAGTGCCGAGCGCGGGGCGCGGCGCGCATGGCCAGCAACACGAGCGCAGGGCGGGGGCGGCGGCGGCGTGAGGCACCTGTTACACTGTAACGTAGGCCTACAAGCGTAATGCGGGGACGAGCTAAAGTTTCAAAAAAAGGAAGATGTTTGGGAGCCTGTTTCAACGGATTTAAAAACAACGGCCTCGACGAGGTTCACGAGTTGGAACTCATTGGGCCGGCTTCCCGAGCAATGTTTGTTCTTGTTTGTGGGCATTTTTGACTTAGCGCTTATTGTTTACTAAAATTACTCCAATTCATAAGTCACAGTAAGATTTTTTTTCTTGGCCACCAGCTTTCCAAAAATTGAATTGTAGTGGCTTTTGGCCCTGTGACTTTCTGCAGGATTTCCCATTCACTCCGAAAAATGGTTGCGTCAATGTAACGAGATTGATTTAGATTTCAATAGTGTATTCCACTATTATTAATTATATGCATATCCCTTCAAAAGTTTCTATATTTTGGGAAGATGTTTATGTTGTCTTTTGTAAAAATATATTCACAATCCGTCATTCTATTTTTTTACGTCATTCTTTCAAATCTCTGTCTCATCGCCTTACATTTTTAACTTAAAATCCATGAATGCTTTTCAAAATGTTCCTAATTTTGACTCGCGATCCTTGAATTTTCCCGTTGGGTTACGGCAGTTCTTGATCTTGATAACCTTGACATTAGCCCCTAACCAGTGACAGTATAACTAATGATATATTCCTCTTACTTTGTTGGGGAACAAGACTGAGTTGAGATTCAAAGCTCCAGGAGGAATAGGGACACGTGGGCGCGTCTCCCTGACCGAAGAAGCGAAAGGAAGGGGCCTGGAAGAGAAGTTGAAAGTAATACCATATGAGAAAGAAGATACTAATAAAAACCCTATCTCTATGGCACTATCATAAAGTAAATATGTCCTTAGCGTATGGCAGTACAAACCGAAACAGTTGACAGAGTTGAGTGAATATAATTTAGCATGATGGAAGGACAGGAATGGATTGAGAAGAAAATATCTCTGTTCGATTGCAATCTTAAACTATTATTTTGACTCTCACTGTGTTCCTGCAATACCGTACTTTCAAAATATAACACATTTAAAAAAAATCAACCAAAAATGGAGACAAGAGCTAATACGCGAGTATCTCGAAATAATTTTTCAAAATGCCTGATACTTCCGGAAGCAAGAGGGCACCATACCCGAAATGTTTGTCTCCGAAATTTCATACAAAACAATTAAGGGTGATGTGGCCCTATATTCGTGAAAAAAAACGCTATATTATTAAATTACCAACGCTACCTACTTACACTGGATACGAATGTTATAGTATACTGCTTGTAGGACTCCGACTCCAGCATTCCTGAACCCAAATGTTTCCACTTTGGCGTGGCACACGCTCCCGAGGAAGGGAAGGCGAGTGCGTTGCGGGTGGAGGAGGAGAGGAACAGGAACGAGGCGGCAGCGGCCGAAGGAAGCGACTGCGAAGGGGTGGCATCCGCTGGGGCGCGCCACAAAAAAGCGCGGAGGCAGGCAGGCAGGCAGGCGGGCGGGCCGGGGGCACGCCGCTCGGAGGCGAGGGTGGGGTCAGCGGCTGCCTGCGACGCTCATCTGTCAAGGGAGCGGGCGCTAAGCCGCGCGTGACGCCTCCGAGCTGAGCCGCTCATTAGGCCGAGACCTCTGCGACGACGCTCCGCGCCGCTGCACTGCCAGCCCTGCCGCTACGACCCCCGACTCCCGACTCCTCCGCGCCCTCGCCAGCCCACGTGGACGGCGGACACCGCTCTCCAACCCCCATCGCCCTCGCCACCGCCACATCGCCACTCACGTCGCCTCCGTGGCCGCCATCGCCGTCACCATCCTCACGTCGCCCTTGAGAGTGCCCCATCATCCCCATCACCCTCGCCACCTCACGACGCCCCTGATGCCAGCCCTCCTACGTCGCCCCTCCTACGTCGCCCCACTTACGTCGCCGCTCCTACGTCGCCCCTCCTACGTCGCCCCTCCTACGTCGCCCCTCCTACGTCGCCCCCCCTACGTCGCCCCTCCTACGTCGCCCCTCCTACGTCGCCCCTCCTACGTCGCCCCTCCTACGTCGCCCCTCCTACGTCGCCCCTCCTACGTCCGCCCCTCCTACGTCGCCCCTCCTACGTCCGCCCCTCCTACGTCGCCCCTCCTACGTCGCCACCTCCTACGTCGCCCCTCCTACGTCGCCCCTCCTACGTCGCCCCTCCTACGTCGCCCCTCCTACGTCGCCCCTCCTACGTCGCCCCTCCTACGTTGCCATTCCTGTGGTCGCCACCGCCCCCACGCCCGTGCCCCCCCATGTTGTTCCTATTACCGCCCCCGCCAGCGCCCTCGCCAGCACCAAGTCGCCTTTGGTAACCGACCCCGTGCCACCAATGTCCTCGCGTCTCTCACGTCGCCTGCCTCGCGTACTGTCCTTTGGCCACCATCGCCTCAGAAACCCCATTGCTCAGCCTCCGTTCCTTCCCCGTCCCGAAGCCCCTCACACGAAGCTTTCTCTTCTTCCACCTCCGAAGATAGCCAATCCCTCAGTAGTCTTCACTGCGGTCCCCTGGTACTACTTAGTCTATGAACATAGAGGAAAGAAATCATTTCCCTATGGTGTCGGTCTCTTTTCCCGCCCGCACATTGCTGTGCCCATTGCCTACCCACCCCCGAAGCAACTGCGCCATCTCCCCGGACCCCAGTCCCCTTCGGCCCCATCTGCTCCCTGCAAACGCCCCACTATTGACGCCACCATTCGCCACTCTGCCCCTTCCGCCGCCGTCCCTCACTCTTCGTCGCCGCTCCTGCATTCCCCGCTGGCGCCGCGCCGTGCCGTCACCGCCCCGGCAGTTTCACCCCCCATCGCTCACGCCACTCCCCGACTTCAGCTATGCCAACGATTCTGCGAGACCGTTGTCCGCCACCCTTGCCATTTGCGGCTTGACTCAGCTAGCCCCTGCTCTGGAAACCATACGTCATAAGAATACAAGGAAACATTCAGTTCTCTGTTTGGCCTCATATTTCACTGCATTACTTCTTTCTTCTTCTTCTATAACCACATCAATACCTTTCCAGTTTTAATTATCACTGTTTTAGGAGAAGTCTTTAAAAGATTTGAAACAAATTCCTGAGACTCATCGAACATAAAATATATTATCGTAATTCATGGTATAGGCTAGTGATTAATAATTTCCGCTATTACAATTCGTCCTCTGGCTTTTGGACTCATTGGCCTTATTTCATTTAAAGAAAACTAAGAAATTATAAAGATGACTTAAAATTACATTTAAGTCATCTTAAATGTTACATTTAAGTCATCTTAAATTACATTTAAGAATATAATAATTGCATTTCTGTTAAAAGAATCATTTTTGGAAGTGGTCAAAGTTTTGACTTATAGAATGTTATTTCTTTTAGAAACTATTTTACAAAACGCTTTTGACGTAATATTTATGCAAGGAGAGATAATATAATTGAAATAAAATGATTTACAAATCAAAGGTTAATTCTCAATAATTCAATATTTCTGTCTAAAATCATTCAGTTTAATATTTTAACACCTTTACGTCGTTTGCTGTTTTATTTAAGTTTCTAAAAAATAGTAAACACAATTTTTAAGCAATATATTTTTTGATTTTACATTTCTTTCTTGACATAGTGTAATTTTGATAAAATTGATTTTTTTTCTTTCTTTAAATGACTTTCACTCAGCGACACACATCGTCTTCATGAAATTCCCCCCCCCCGATTTTCTCCCCATTTCTTTGCCTCGTCCACTGTTCCTCATCGTATTTCATTCATCTCATCACCGCCGACAGACCAAAAAATCTCCATCCCATCCGAAAACTTTCCCCTTCGCCTCCCACCCACCGTTCATCTGCCCAGCATCCCCGCGCCGCCACCCCTTTCCCGGAGCGAGTTTTTTGCCTCCGCCGCCGCGCGCGACAGCGTAACGCGTAATGCGCCCCTCATGCCGGAATTACCCGCCTTTTGATTTATTCGCCTCGTAAACTAGCCGGCCAACGAGCCCCCGTCGCCGCCGTTTTCGTATTCTAATGAGGGCGCGGGCCGCGGCGCGTAAGCCGCGAGGCCCGGAGGAAGCTGCGGTCCGCGGACGGGAAATTTGTGGCGGCCGCCCGCCTTCATCTCCTCCAAAATCTTCTAAGTAGAACGTTTAAATGGTTTAAATGGAGGACAGTGAAATGTTGCGTAATTCGTATGTGTCTGAAATGACGTATAACGCATGTGTTTGGTATTATTCAACACGTTCACCTCGCACTTAAGATGTTTTCATTGGCGAGCAACGCTAAAGTATCGGATAAGAGAAATTTGTCACTACGATGAAAAATACGGAAGTGCGTTCTTCCTAACAACATTAACAGTTAACATGTGAGAAACATAATCGACAAGGCATTTAGTTAATTTTTTTCTGTAAGGTAAACATCAATTAGAAGCGCAACAATTTTGACGATGTTAATAATCACTCAAAGATTCCTCCTTATTGAAGTTGTTATTTCTGCAAAATACTCGTTAAGTAGTTTAAAATAGAATAGTTTTGCTTGCTTGAAATTATTCTTGTCCCAATTTGTTCATTCCGTTAAATTCTACTGCGGAATAGCGAGTCATTAAAATGTTGTCAAAAATTTTACTGTATCAATTTATTTTTCGAGATTCATTTAAATGTAAAATAATAAAATAATTATCATATGGAAATATCACTTTGTAATCGCGGTTAAACTCTCAACTTGAGTAAAAAATTCAAAAGAAATATAGCAAAGGAATGATGTGTATGATCCTGTGAATTTATCGAAAGAAGTACAGTCTGACGTTACAATTCCAACAACTTGCCCCAACCCACGTAATATCTAAGAAATGTTGTGCAAAAATCAGGTCGCAAAATGTTAGCGGTCACGTGTTATGGTAAGAGGATGAAACGATATAGTGATGATAGGGGGTGAAAGGACGATCACATACAAGCATGCTCGAGGCGGGACTCGAACCCGCGACCGTCAGTCGAGATCACTGCGGCACTACTGGTTTAGCGATCTCGGCCACAGAGCCGACCTTTGCACGCTTTGTAGCAATGGATCGAAATAAAAAAATTTATGAGATGAAGGAATTAAAACTCTATAGTAAAAAGGCTTACTCAAAGTAAAAATATATTTATGCAAAGAGACTTCATGGTATTACTTTCTTTATCGTAATTATTCTAATAATCTCTAAATTGTTCCTTGTGGTTGGCGTCTGGAAGGGCATCCGGCAGTAAAGCAATCGCCAAATCCGTATAAAAATGGAGTGTGCGAAAATTAATAAAACTGAGCTCACAGCCTTTCGCGCCGACCCCGTAGTAACGGGAAAAGGCAAAAGAAGAAGATTATTAGAATCTCTAAATATGTTTATTCGCAAAACTAGTCAAATGACCTATAATGATATGTTGCCAACGACAAACGAAAAACAAAGATTAGGAGCACACTTTTCCACAAGTAGACCGGTTGCATAAGGGCCGGTTGCATAAAGCTTTCCATACGGATTCCATAGCAATGGGTTCTACAAAATGTATAGGCTCCACAGGCCGTTCACCGTTGCATAAAGCAAATGTATGAAATCTATAACTATAGGTTCTATAAGTACTTCAAAATGCCACCACTAGATAGCGACACAGTCGATATTTGAATAGTGCATATTCTGTGTTTCGTTTTGCACGTTCTTAGTGTGTGCTGAGCTCTGGCGAGGTGGTTTTGGCGGAGTGTTAGTTTGTCTCTATACGTTCTCAGTAGCAATTTCGTTTTATTGCATTATATTCATTCATACATACGTATTAGTTTACTTTTTATTTAATTCTTATTTAAGTACAGTTTATTAAAGAATAAACTGTACTTAAATAAGAATTAAATAAAAAGTAAAATAATATGTCTGTATGAATAATATTTCACTAAAATTCAACACTCAAATATATATATATATATATATATATATATATATATATATATATAAAAATATAATATTATATAACACCCAAAAACGCACCCTACACACCAAATAAAACTTCTAAAAAAATATTATATCACAACACGGACGCCAAGAACCACCAACAACCTCAAACATTAGTAAACAGATGCTTGCAGCAGTGCGCAGTGTCACCATGTTGCTTATTTGTAGATTCTATAAGCATTTGTAGACATAGTCTCAGGACCTATAAGATATAGAACATTTTGTAGGTTCCATAAGTCGTATTGGTCGTTCAGAAACACGTTTTGCCGCTGTAGACTATTTTATAGAATCAATAAGCTTATGGATTCCATATCGAACGTTTATGCAACCGGCCCTTACTTATTATCACTTAATAATATGCGAATAGGTTTACAGAACTAATAGAGACCTACGTGGCAATCTTTTTACAGCTACGTCCACACTCGTCACACTCTCGAACCCACGTTGACCTGCAACCCCCGCACAAAACCCCATTGACCGCCTGCCCTGGGACTGCCCCATTCGCCATGCGGTCAAGAGCGCTGTGTGCCCAGTGCAGCGAACACAAGCCGCCGCCGCGACGCGCAGGATGGTCCGGCCACGCAATCCCTGAATGCGCGTGCCGCAAGCGCCGCGCTCTAAGCAAACGTCCCTTTCTCCACGGCGGCGGCGGCGCCAAACGCGTCGCCCCGCTCTGGTGAATGCCCCACCCACCGGCGGCTGCGCGGGACTTTGGCGCTGACCGCCGGGGTGGGGGCGGGAGCCCCCCTGGGGTGGGGGAGCGGGGAGACGCAATTCTCTGGCGTCTGCACAGTGGGCCTGGACATTCCACGAGCGTCCCAAGACACAACGCGTCAATGCGCGGATCCACAGGGAGGGAAATCGAGGGAAATTCCTCCCCCTCCTAAATATTCAGCTTTTAACTTGTCACGAAAACTTTCATGCAAAAATATTTTCCAATAATCAATAAAGTGAATAGAATCTGTAGGGACATCTATAAGGTGACCTCGTCTCCAAATCGTCCAATAGAATAAATATATCTAGTAAACGCGGTGCAGGAGTATCCAGATACACTTTTGGAGGGATTTATATATCCCCCCACTCACACCAAAAGCAAACGATTCTCTAGATCCTCCCCTGCATCACGTTCTCTAATTTCAAAGAAAACAGGAGGAATCCACTTTTCAAGAAAAAAAAAAGCGCTCTATTATTACCTAATAAGTACAAATTTGTCTCTTTATGACTGGATAATGAGAGAATTTATAAAATAATGTCTCTAGTCACGTATATAAAACTCAGTAGTTCTACATAGCTTCAAGGCAGCATATTTGAAACTGTATATTTCATAAAGTGTTTTGTTAGAAACATCTACGGATTACCACATTTTCTGTGGTTGTCGAAAATTAATCTTTGAAATCAATAAAAAAATCTAAAAAGATAAGTTTCAATATCATTTCTTGCCAAATTCGTTGAAAAGAATTATGACGACTGTAGGATCCTTGAAATTAAGTCCTATTTTGAATTTTTCAAAATGTATTTTTCTTGAAAACAAAACTTTAAGCGAAAATGCGCTTTGAACCAATTAAAAATCTGTATAAGCAGATGATTGGTTATTTGTGAGCATTTTCAACCTGCGACGCTTTGGTATAGTAAAGAAAATAGTATTTTTCTTAACTGACTTCTTTATCAATAGTTGCATGATTTCTTAAATATTCTGTTTAATTTTCAACATTTCAATTTATGGAAAAATATTGATACGTCAACTGCTGAAATATTTCCCTGTAATGTGTGTCAGTTACATTTTAAACGGTTTCATCTCTATTTGAAATGATATTTCCGAAATTTTTTTTTCTTTTGGTTCAGAAAAGAATCGATGAGATGCAAATCAGTGCTCTTGAATTGTAATATTTGATCACTTATAATTTTAACAACTTAACACATACTAACTAATTGAAATAAATAATACTAGGGGGATTGTGGTGTAGCAGGTGATAGTCTCCCTTCCACCGCTAAGCATGCGGTTTGATGTCACGCCACTGCACATTAATTTTGTGATGACCAAATCGAGCCCTCGGCAGGATTTTCGAGGTTCCTCTGTTTCTCCCTTCCACTACCTCCAGCATAATTCGCCTTTCGGAATCATTTACTGGTTAGATAGATACCTTTGAGGGCTGACTGACGTTAGTCGGTGAAGAGCTCAAAAATACATTTTGATAATAGGATCATCTCGAAAATCCTACTTTCTCATTACATTCAACTCTAATTTTTTAATATAATTTACGGTGATGATTTCCCCCCGCCACTGACCCCGGCGAGGCGGTCATTTTTTTTACCATGAGGGATACATGCGCGTCAGTTCATTGCAAACGACGCTGAAGAACTTAAGAAGCCATCGCTTTGGCTGGGAACCTGAGGTCCACAAACCCAAGTAATAGTATTTTATTGTCTTATTATATTTTTTTAGTCTTGCTGTGTCTTTTTTTTCACTCATTGACACTTTCACAGTTATGTACTTTTATATCCAAGTCATACCCACCACGCGCAATTCATTGTGTCTCTATCTAAATACCCTGATGGGGATAAGTTTGGTTCATCGCCAGGGCACGTGGCCGCCACGAAAGGTTTGAGCAAAGGCGCGCTGTGGCGCATTGTGAATTGTAAATAATATTCTGTGAAAAGAGCGCGTGATAATAGTGACTGTTGTAAATAAGTATAAATGGACATAAGTATGAATGTGTAAACATTTGAAAAAATAAGCACGACTTCAGATAAAAAAATATAACAATATAGAAAAGAAACTTCTGCGTGTATGTTAACGTTAGGTTGCCGGCTTAAGCATCGGCTACTTCCATAGTTTACGTTCTGTATTTGTATGTAGCCATTTGTCCCGTAAAGGGCAATTAGGTTCGGCACCGTTAAATTCCGGGGTTCCTAGTCGGTCACCCAACCACAAATCTCGCTTTGTTTCCAATTCGCTTCACCTTCGTGAATTCACTTAGTTAACGGATTCGGCTAGCGACACCGGTTTTGCGGTCGTCACCTTTCAGTAGAACCATCCCAGCTTTGCGCCTGGACAACCGAGGGAATGTCGAAAACTCCGGTAAAGATGGCCGGCAAGGGGATTTCTCCAGGGCCTCCCGAATGCGAAAGCAGCCCGCTACGCCCTGAGCCACTTTGCTCGCTGTAGTTTAAGTTAGTATAAGTTAATTATTTAAGTTTTGCTCCCTTTTTTGTAGCAGAAGCCAACGAGGTACACCGCATGTATCCCGAATGGTAATAAGTGACCACTTCGCCAGGGTCACTGGCGGAGGGAAACTCTTTTTTTTTTTTGTTTAAGGTCGCATCAACTACTAGGTCATTAGCGACTACTGTTGAATGTAACGTGATGGTACGAGGATGAAACACTATGTTGATTATAGAGGGGTGAAAGAACGAACACATACAACCATGCCAGAGGCGAGACTCGAACCCACAACCCCACGGCCCAAGATCACTACGGCACTACTGCCTTAGCAATCTCGTCCACGAGACCGACAGAATCAAATTTTCTCCGCGCCTGCCTGGGATGCGTTCGGGCCCTGTGTGCGCCGCGCGCTGCCAGCGGCCCAGAAGCAACACCGCGCCACGCGGCCGCGCGGGGCCTCGCACAATGCCCGCCCTGTTTGTTCTGTTCCGCCGATCTGCCCCGCAATTTCGTGTAAGCTAACTTTTGTCCCGGGGGGCGTAATCGTGTCTGGAAGGTTGCGCGCACGCACCCGTGAGATCTCCCTCCCCCCCTGCGTTTACCAGGCCTCCTTTTTAGCCGTGTGTGTATTGTGTGCGTGTGTGTGTGTGTGTGTGTGTGTACGCCTTGCCGCGCCCCGTCGCCAGTGTGTACGTGACGTGTTCGGTCGTGTGCGCTCGTTTTATCGAGAGGGTACTCGAAGACCGAGCTCGCCGCTTGCCTGCTGAACCTCGTTAGTATCGGACTAATAGGTCGTGAAAGAAAATGACTAACGTCGCCATAACAACTGGCGTTTGAGTCAACAATTCATTTAAATTCGCTATTACTTGTTTTAATGACATATAATTGGTGTAAAAGTACTAATTACCGGTTAAATTGTTGATGAGGTTCATGTAATATCCCAGAATATACTTTTAATGTCAGAAGCAGTTCATAATTGTAGTCTTTACGTGAAATGACCATGTTACATAAAAGGGTTTGATTTTTCTTCGTGTCACAGACGATTTGCTTTTGTTGACCCTTCCTGATATGGTAACGAATTTTTTGACTGCGAGACAGCTCTTAATAATATACAATGTTCTTGTCATATAATACGCGTGAACTAATTAACATACTCATGTAATGTTATGTTTAGAAGCTTCTATTCTGTAAAGAAGAAATTAAATACTAGTTCTTTTAGCAGTAATTTTCATCTAGAAGAATTACATTCTGTTTCATTTAAACATTTAAAACTATGTATCAGAATGTATCAGGTTGTTCTTGGGAGTGGCTAAATTACAAAATTACTTATTGAAATTCTCAATATGAACAATTACAGAGACGAACATTGCAGCTACATTCAAGATAATAGGTAAATTAAAACCATATGGGTAGTTATTATGAGATCCATATAATCTTGAAGTTAAGTGAATATCGCTTTTCAAATTGTCGAGTAATTAAAGACAGATGAGTGGAAGAAATATTCTGATAGGTGTATAGGAGAAGCAAATAACTTTTATTTGTCTCTTAGTTATGCAATTGTATCAATAAATTTCAATTCATATCTACAAAGTTCAACACTTCAGAGTATTTTGCACCAATCATATGTTTATCTTTTTTGTGGAAGAAATCGACCAGACTCCACCACCTCACTGTCCACATCGGTCCTGTCCACGTGAATTGACCATGCGCTATTATCCGGAAAGTCATCAGCAGCCCAAGATGCCGGCCACGGAATATCGGAGGCTATCCATAAACGTTTCTCGACTGAACTGTTTCTCCAGAGGAGCGGTGGAGCCGAAGAGGTCGCTGTAAACTGCCCGTTACTGCCGCGTGAGCTGCTCTGTGGAGGGCGCGCGCCTCCTCCCTTGCGGTCCTCCGGGTGCCCTCGGCGGCTCCGGGCCGCCCACACCTGGCCCCGCCTTCTGCTTCAGCCGCGGCTCTCGCTGCCCTATCCCTCCATTGCGGATCGCGCAGTCAACGATTGCACACGTTTCAAACTTGTATTAATCTTCCCCCTCCCCCATCGGGAGAGGCGGCTCAAGCCGTCAACAGGTGTCACTGTAGTGCCTCTGACCCGGAGGTCCTAGGGTTTCACTCCCGACAGTGCCAGGATTTTCGACACTAACCAAAAATCTAGGTCGAGTTCTGTGGCTGTCTGGAGAATTCTAGCGAGCGGCTGCTCTAATCGATAGTTTTCCCTGCTTTCTCTGATCAAAACCGGGCGAATACCAAAGTACCCTGCCAAACGGGCCACGAACCGCGTGCGATCTTTCCTTCCCATTCCTTGTCCTATCCTACCCCTTATTTACACACACTTGCACTTACACTTTCATGTCCTTCACTACATGTCGGAAGACAGGGAGCTTAGAGCTTGTCCCGGCTGAGGCCGTTCCCCGCTGGTGGGAGATACGTGGTTGGGGAAAACCCCACTAGCCGACGATAGGCCGGCGCTGGATCACGTCATCCAGCGGGGCAAGAGCACCGCTGCCTCCCGAGTAAAAACGTGCACTTCACTTGCGCGACTAATGACCTAAGCAGTTGACGTGACCGGAATCACTGGAAATCTATCACCCCCTCACCCACGTGACGAAGGGTGAGGATTATTAAGTTTGCACTGTCTTTCTGCCTTCGAGAGATGCGGGGAGGAACAAGGTGTCACACATTTGTCAGTTGTGTTATAAAGAAGATTCACACCTTTTGAATACTAATTAATATAATATTGAAAAAATGTCGGATGTTTACATAGCCAAAGCGCGGCTCGCCAACAAGAACTAATATCATAAACAATACGGGGTCAATGTTCAAACCTTCACCCCGTTTAGATGCTCTGTAGAAAGGATACGCTGTTGTAGTAACAATAGTTTTTATTAACTCAACATTCACACTTTATTTACATGATACACAGTTCATTCAATCTATTAAGTCCCAGTTCACTACACTTGGAATCACCTCAAAAATATGTCCTTGAATAACGGTCCCCAAGGTTATTTTCTGTTGTAACTTTGCACACACGTCAGTATTAAGAACTCTTAGAGATATTGCAAAAATTGTTAAGATTGGTGCAGGCGGAAAGAAGGTACAATAAATTTAAATTCGAAAATTGTTTTCTAATACGTATTTGGATGGATAGAAGAATGTGCCACGCATCTGTCAGATTAGAAGCTTTTGAACTTAAACTTGGTAAATACGCCAGAAGTAACATTTAGTTGTGTCCCCCGGAAGATCATTTAGATTTTAATTTTTGGTGAAACTTTACATTATGACCTTATGACATTTTCTGCAAATGGCTGACATTTATTTCTTGACTTTTTTCTCGAATAGAAGAAAGTGCATTTATAAGTATAGTATAGTTCCAATTTTGATTAAAATTTCTCTTATTTAGAAAATTAAAAAAAGTATATTTATAACACTAAGGGTTTTCATTTAGGAAGAAGTTCCAGCTTTCCATTCAATCAAATTTCGCGATTTTTGCTTTAAATGAAAGATAGTGGGCCCCAGATGTTTTATCGAAATGCTATTATTAACAGATTTTATAAATATTAAATTTTATTAATATAAAATTAATAGAACGAAAGCTTATCTACCGTCATTTGTTCATTTCCTCGTTGTGGGAGTTGTAATCGATCCAATGATTTGACATTTCCTCTTGGTGAAAACACGAGTGTAAGGTCTTTGTTAGAGAAGGTAATTTAGCTAGTTTTTTTACGTTCGAAGAGTATTTTTCAATAAAAAGATTATTATTGAAATAATGTTGAGGTATAAGAAACTACAAAAATGCAATGTTCGTCAACCGTTAGAAACATGAGTCCTTTCACAAAAAAATCAATGATTGTAGTTATGTGGTGCATTATATTTTAAGGATACGTGAACGTACGCTTTCTTTGCCATATTTTCGTATTCCTGTACAGATCTTGGTAAATATCAAACTTTTCTTCTAGAATTCATGACCACACTATTAATTCTAGGAATACTTAATGGTTGTAGGTCATTTAAACTCCTAGTTGCTAACGTTTCCCTCCTCAGGGCTATATATATAATAATAAATAATTACACTGTTACTACATAGGTAAGTTACATAGTGGGATATAATTGTTTTACATGATTGTTTTTATGTTGTGGGATATAATTGTTTACATGATTGTTATCCTTTCCAAACACGGTTACTTTCTTCACACTTACACTGAAATGGACTACGTTACCGTACCTGTCGGGAGATACCTTTTTCCTGCTGGAGCGATACTCCGCTGAAGGATAATATCGACGAGCAGGTCACACCGGACACCGGATCTAACGTTCTAGCGGGGGAGTAAATCCGCCATCTGGTGGGATTACATTCTCTTCAGAGTAGTTAACGCAGTAGGAATTATTTATCTGATAACAGCCGGTCTGCGTCATTTTTGATGTCTGTAATATTTTATTTGATTCTTAATGCGTTTTTCAGACTGATTTAAAATCTGCAATCGGTATTTTCGCATCGGCTCCAGTTTTTGCTCTACAAGCAATACATGTTTTTGACATTTGTGGTCTTTATTCGATGTTAATGCTAATTCGAAATATTTCTCTTTTTAGACAGATTGTTATAATTACTTGATTGACATAATTACAAGTTGAAGATAACTAACTTTCATCAATTTGCATGAATAGAAAATGTAAACATGACCCGAATATATTGTGCTGCATATGTGGTAAAGTGACGTTGTCAAGACAAAGCTACAACATTATGAGTAGAGAATTTTTGTGAAGGCCAGCTATTACATTTATTTTAATATGAAACTGAAAGAGCAGACAAGACATTTGTTCCACAGCTATGGCGTTGAGCATGCGATAAGTAGGCTTAGACGATGGAACAAGGGAATCGTAAAGGCAATTACCTTTTAGTATATGTATGGTGTGGAGGGAAGGAAAGGTTTAACATATTGCTACTTTTGCATGACAAAATTACTCGTACATGATAATTAATGTTGAGAGACTTTATTTTTATTTCAGAAGTAGAGGGGTATCAAAGGTGCTGGGTGATGTCTGACTTTCGTTGGAGACTGGAAAGAGATGAACGTGGAGCCACATATGAAAGGCGCCTAAGTAAACATTTCTATAAATGAAATTGTCTTATATAAAAACCTTTAAAATATAATAGAGGAAAGGTGAAATAGATACATTTATTTCAATCATTCACATTTATGAAGGATGCTTATAGAAAGGGTATATGAAGGTATCAATTTTTTCCAAAATATTTATATTTTTTAAATAAAACTTTCTGTTAACAGAGGTTGTGCTGAAACTGTCTTATGTTTAATTCACTTAATTGCTACTTTTATATAATACCTTTATACTTTTTTTCACGTCTTTTAACAAGTTATTGATAGCCTATAAACCGACAATGTCCTAATGGTAAAAAGAGGATGCGTAATAGTCACATGATCCGTAATACAAAAACTAGACATGATTGAGGAAAACTAATATTATTTTCGAGTTCACCGTGGTCAATTACTATAAAAACAGTTGAAAAAATTTAAACATCATAAACATTTTTTAAAAACGCAGGCCAGTGTAATCAATCAATTTTTCTATCAATCGTCTCCTTCTGCATTACATCTCACAGAATCGTCTTTCTGCTCCCACAGCCTTTCCCTGGCTGCCTACATAATTATCCATCTTCGTCACCATCTCCATCCAATACCACATGCGTCATTCTCCCTCTTCGCTGATTCCGCCACCCCCGCAACGGGTCCCTCTCACCCCCCGCGCTGCGCATTCCGACACGGCGGCTGGGAAGCCCGGCCGGCGCCCTTCCAGAAAGTTCGCCAGAGCGGAAAACCAGGCCCCGCCGAATAATGAAGCCGTCGGCAGAATGCGCCCGCGTGGGCCCGCTCGCCCGCTCGCCCACCCGCCCATTCCCCTACTTGTCCCCCGCCCGTCTCCCCGCCCGTTCACTCGCCCGTCCACTCGCCCATCCACTCGCCCCTCTACTCGCCCGTCCACTCGCCCGTCCACTCGCCCGTCCACTCGCCCGTCCACTCGCCCGTCCACTTGCCCGTCCACTTGCCCGTCCACTCGCCCGTCCACTCGCTCGTCCACTCGCCCGTCCACTCGCCCGTCCACTCGCCCGTCCACTCGCCCGTCCATTCGCCCGTCCACTCGCCCGTCCACTCGCCCGTCCACTCGCCCGTCCACTCGCCCGTCCACTCGCCCGTCCACTCGCCCGTCCACTCGCCCGTCCACTCGCCCGTCCACTCGCCCGTCCACTCGCCCGTCCACTCGCTCGTTCACTCGCCCGTCCACTCGCCCGTCCACTCGCCCGTCCACTCGCCCGTCCACTCGCCCGTCCACTCGCCCGTCCACTCGCCCGTCCACTCGCCCGTCCACTCGCCCGTCCACTCGCCCGTCCACTCGCCCGTCCACTCGCTCGTTCACTCGCCCGTCCACTCGCCCGTCCACTCGCCCGTCCACTCTCCCGTCCACTCGCCCATCCACTCACCCGTCCACTAGCCCGTCCACTCGCCCATCCGCCCGTCCACTCATCTACTCGCCCGCCCGCCCTTTCGCACGGCCCGCCTGCCCGCCCGGCGCGAGGTGAGACGCACCCGCTAGCCGGCTGCAAACGGCGAAAATTTTCTCCGGGTTTTTACAACGACGTCAAGCAGCCATTCTTCCGCCCGAGATACAGAGCGGACGCGGGAGTATTGACGTCCGCCGTAAAACGCCAGGCCCCTCCCCCGCCGCCAACAAAAGGCAACCTTTCTTTGCCGAAGGCCGCGGAATACATATGGATTGGGTGAGCTTGGCAAAGCCCGGTTCCCACCGCCGCGGCGCTCGGCCGCCGAGGTCTATTTTTTAGGGGTGCGGCGACCACGGTAGCCGCCCCGCAGGGCGCGGGTGGGGGTGATGGTGGGAGGGTGACAGTCATGGTCATAGATGTCGCGGTGGTGGCGGGCGCGCACCCTCGTCTTGGGGTGAGGAGCGCTTCTAATCGGCGGCGCCTGGGGCTATTGCGAACGCTGTCCCCTGGTCGCTGGGGTGACTGCTCTATTCCGATGGGGGTCGCAGTTGTGTCAATAAACGAACTGTGGCTACCTTTCAACGTACACCTTTATGATGATCGCTCCTTTTTTTTTCTTCTGATTTAATATTGCGGAAATTCAGTACCTGTTCTAATTGCAATAAAATAATTACTGGAAAGGATTGTCTTAATATAATTATTTTTAGCCAATTGTAATGCGTGTCCATTACTCATGTTAATGAATGAATAAAAATTCAATTTTATGCATTTGTATTCATGTCCATCTAACCGTTAGTGAAACAATATTATGACTAAATGACGCAACTAAATATACATTGCGTAAGAGAGAATTTAGGTTATGAAAGTATTTCTTTTAGCGTAAAGATCTTCGCGCGTGTGGCATTTCTGTTGTAAACAGGAAAGAACTTAATTTCTTTAGAAGCCTTTGTCCTGACACACAAATCTGAAGATCATATCACTGTTCCTTATAAATGGCGTCAGGTATATGTTACCCATAAATTCAAAGGCGACATTTGAAGGAAACTGGATTTTTATTCAAGATAAGTGTTTTTGAGCAGTATCAACTCTGGTCAGACAGAAGAGTAAGACAGTATCATGACTTAGATTTCCCCAACAATCATTTTTTCTTAATGACGCAAATTGTCTTCAAAAACAATCCAACATTTTGGAAGAAATTGTAACGTTGTTATTGGCAGTTCGTTGAATATGTGAGAAAAATGAAATAGGCAGCGCAATGTAAAGGATAGTGTCGCTGAATCCGCTGAATGTAAAGGATAATGTCGTTAAATTCAGCACCCATTACTTACGTATCCGTGTCAGCGATCTCCCAACTTTTATAATGTAAAGCGTTATGTGCTATTTACATTTAATAATTGCTACATTCATCTTAAAAAAAATAACATATTGCAATTCCGGTGGAAGACTGTCGCAATTCAAAAATGTATTTTTGAGCTGGTTTGTGTTTTCATGTCTTCAATTTAGTCCGTGTCCTCTAAAATTGACAATACAAATCATAATAATATCTATTCTCTTCCACGTGATTCAATTTCATCTTGACACTTGCATCTAAAATAACTGATTAAAAGTTCAAGACAATCCATCGTTGATATTTGCATTTTGCGTTTGATTACTAAGGAGTGTTAGAAATTCGTCCTAAATTGTTCCTTACATTATCCTATAGTAATACTTACTATTATTTCGTATCCACTCCAAATATTTTAATGTTTCTCACATAAGAATACTCATTTCGACTTGGTAGGTTTTCGTAAAAATGTATACGTTATTGATTGAGGAAACTTATCTTATTCGTTTTTCATTGCCATGAGTTCAATTTCTAGCCCATATACAATAAACTCATAAATGACTGCGTCATGTGATAAGAACCATTCCCTCTTCTAATTGTAGGCGAGATAAAAAACTTTCCCTTTTATCTCCTTGATTTTTATGTGCAGGCCATCAGAATGGTGGTTTGCCTTTTTCCTTTCACTATATAAATATATTTCACTGCATAAATGGAGAGCGAGTGGTGACGGAGGATAATGTATGGGTTGGTGATCAAATGAGATATCAGGTGGAATAATAAAAACCAAACACGCGATAATCTTGTGGTGAAAACTTCCATCCCCAATACGAAACTTCAAAGATCAATGTCTTCCTGTAAGGAACAAATTTGTGAATTCTTTTTTCAACGAAGACATATATCTCCGAAATATTTACGTGATTCAAACAAAATATTTTCAGAAGTCAATAGAGTCGTATTATTTGTTTTACAAAATTTAGAAACGTGATATAGTATGTAGAACGTGAATATGATATGACAGAAATGAATGCTAAAATAACCTCTCATATTTTTTAACAGAGTATATTGCAAATCGCTCATAGTTTGTAGCAAATACAGCCATTTTCATTAATAATAAAATCCATATCCTATATCTAAAATCAATTGTTCATGTGGGAAATAGATTATTTATGGTGTTTTGCAGCACCAATAATGAATTAGTAAAAGCAAAATATAAACATTTTATTGCAAAGTGTTGCCGATGTGACCTATCTTTGTGTTCCGAAAGGTCATTGTTGAGTTCATTGAATTAGATAAAATTTAGTTTAAAATTTATGAGAGGTTCCCAGAGAAATTTTTGCCTTGGACAATGACTATTGCAACTAACTCTTTACTCAATTCAAACAGAACTACCTCTTATTTTATTCGAGATGTTATTGGCACAAAATCTTCACAGTCAGTCTCAAGTTTGAACAATTTAAGATTTTTTTTAACATGTGTCGTTTAAATATCGCCACCTATTCACACATTTTTTCTTAATTATTCGTGAATACGAATGACCTACAAAATGAAGAATTTAATTGAAAAATCACATATTGTCATATACTGACCGAAAAGCCATTGTAGAGTTCATTGAATTAGGTAAAATATACTTTCAAATTGATGAGAGGTTTTCTGAGAAATTTCTGCTTTGGACAATCACTACTGCTACTAACTCTTCACTCAATTCAAATACTGGTAGATTTTAAGAACAGGGTTCGGCTCCTATTGACGCGCACGATTCGGTTCCGAACGAGTCACTCGCGGCGCCGCCACAGTGTGCACACGGCCACGTGGCCAACGCACTTTCGTGTGGAATCGTGACGCTTCGCTACCCGTGTCCAAGTTGAGGACGAGGCTCGGGCCTTCGGCCCTCGCGTTAACATAAAACATCCTTGAGTCTGTCCAACGCATAATTACCAACGCATTTTATGCATTTAACATTATGCATGCAACGCATTTTTATGCATTTAACCATTGTAATTCTCCATTACACATTCGCACCACACCGCACAATGCAAGCAGTGCTCCCTGAGTGATTCGTTCTCGTGGTCCGCGCGAGTGAACCATGCGCAAGTGAAACCGTGCGCCGTTGTTTTAGTGAGCCGAACCCTGTCCTTAAAATCAGCCCAAATACTTGCTATGAAGAATACTAATACTCTGAACGCGAATGATCACATTTCAAATCATTGTTTCTGCTTCCTTGGGGCGTGTCTATTGATGAGACTTGTCACCTGAGTGGGCCGTCCTCCCCTGGCGGAAAGAGCCCGGGAGATGCGCGGCGCGCCGCGGGCGATGGAGCCGTCGACGGGGCCGGCCGACAAAGCGCCGCGGGGCTGTCACCGCCCTCGCTGTCCCCGCGAATCTGTCACGCTCTCCCTGGGCGGCGACCCGCGCCACGAGGCCCTCCGCTCCCTAAATTACCGGAGGGCCCCGCGGGAGATAAATTCAGATTTGCTGCGGACAGGGTCGCACAAACGGGCTATGGGCGCTAAATTCTCGTAATGGAAGGGCTTTCGACGTATTTTCGACATCGTTTATTGCCGTTTTGAGTTACTGCTGTGAGACGATACTACGGAGGTCCTTATTCCTGGGAACTCGCTTGAGAAATGGATATCGACTATTTTCGAGAAACGTGTGCTTTTGGAATGTCTTTATTCATCATTGGAATAAAGGTCAAAGTGGATTCACGAAGTCTGCAAGCAAGCTGGGGAAACTTACCATCGTGTCGTTAACATTCGCACAAAGCTTCAATACTATTCGTTATCTCCAGTAAGGGTTTATGACATGTGTCTTTTAAATAGACATGTCAACAATAAAATATGATTTTTCTATTAAATTCTTCATTTTGTAGGTCATTCACTTTCATTAATATTTTACAGATCTGTAACTTTTTTGCAAGACGAGTTATTGTAAACACAAAAGTGATTGCATACAATTTTTCGTTTTTTTTAGTGATACAGAAATATATAACAGGCAGAAAAGTTTTATTTTTTATCATAAAATACAGAATTAGTGGGAAAAGTTTCAGCAATCATAATCTTAATCATATACAATTGCTTTGCAAGTAAGATTTCTGTAAAGAAATGTATTATGTTTTATTTAAACGTGTTATAATTGCTAGCTTTTACATCTCACTATAGAAAAACAGAGGCATTTTATCTGAAGTTTGGAAAAACTTCCTCACTTCTGGAAGAAACTCTGAGATCGTCGTGGCGATTCGCTGGGCGATAACGACCCTGAAGGGTGTGGGAACCCCGCGGTGGCATGAGAGCGATACATCGTGTGAGAATTGAAGGGCCGCACTCGCGGGCTCCTTCAGGGGCAAAGAAGTTGGCGGCGCGGCGGCTCCCAGTGCGCGGGTGAAGACCAACATGCGCGGGTGGAGAACCGCACCAGAAGGGCAACCGGCGCCCTTCGCTTGCACTTCGCACCTGCCGCTGTTTCCAGATTTTTGGAAAATTCAATCTTTCACTTCTCCAGAAGAAGAAAAAAACTCTTTCTTATAAGGCATAGAAATGTCTTGTTTTGTGTTTATTTCAAGATGGTCGCTTCAGATTCTAGCGTTTCGGCCCCAAATCGCCCCGATGAAAGGTAATCCCGTCGGGGGTGGGGAAACTGCCGACCTGGGGATTGGGGAGCGTCACTCAGACTCTTTCATATCCCAGCAGCGCCGTTTTAAAATTGCGTTTTTTGGGTTTTCACGCGCGGCTGATTCGCGTGGCGATAGCGCTTTGTCGAGAGCGAAACCCGACCCGCTCGCTGCGCCGCTGCGGCCCAAGGGGCGCGGGCCGTGAGGGGGAGGGGGGCGGCACGGCGGATGGCGGTGGCTTGGAGGAGGAGAAGGACGTCTTTTCGAGATCCAACATTTCACGTTTTGCCGACGTCGCCGAAAACGCACCACCTCAATTATTAGAACCTTACTCTCGATGACTTCTTAATGCACCGAAATTCATTTATTCCTTTTCATTTTGCATGTGTTCGACAAATCAAATTTGGAAGTCAAAATATTTGACAGCTCGAATTTTTGTCTTTCAAATCTAATCTGAAGTAGATTCGACTGGTACGTTAATATTTCTTCTAAGTACCTACAATAATTAATTAATTTTTACATCACGTATACTACTTACGTATTATAGAGCAAGAAAATGCTTCAGGAAAAACACGAAAACACGTATTGTTTTCGACACAAAGACTCGTATTGTAAGTCCAACAAATGTGAATAAATCGTGTTTCTGTATGTAGTACATTACTTTACTAATACGCTGTGTAGTCAGAATCTACGTTTTGTGGGTCCTTGAAAAACTGGTTCATAGCTGTATCTCTGTTGTCAACACTAGCGCCGAAACTGTTCTTACAATTTTCTCTTAAACTGACACCACCCCATCGCTCGCCCCGAACACGAGACCATGCGAATTTGAAGAGAATATTTTGATTTTTGGGGGTACTTTGGATGAAGGCGCAAACAAATTTTCCAAATTTTCACAAATCATTTTTTCTCGGTTATGGTTAAAGGTCAGTTCAAACGATGGCGTAGATATCATTTTCGTTGAACTCTCTCATTTTCGAAAATTGTATAAGTTCAACGTTTCTCGGCGACTTCTTACAACTACAGTATTAAAAGATACAATTTTTTCTTAATTAAATTGTTCTTTAAAGATAGATCTTTAAAAAAGTTTAAGAACATTTTTTTCGACCGACAACTGAGTAGTGTTCACGTAATTTGCGTGATGTCAGAGCACTTTTATAAACTGTTTTTCTTAAATAGTCTCCAAATTATTTTATTTTTCCCCTCCAATACAGGGATGCACATTTATAAGAATGGCCTCATTTCTTCGGTGGTCTCTGAATTTTCGAAAATAGCAAAAGTTTAAAATGCAAATAGCATTATTGACGGTAGATTTTTTTCTCTACCGTCGTAGAAACTCTTCTGATAAAATATCATTTCATCAAAATTAAAATTTACAATTTTTTGCTCGGAAGATTTATTCCTTTAGACCTTGATTTCGTTTGCTCACATTATTCACTCAAACAATAATTTCTCTGAATGTGGTTGCCTCATTACAGCCCCATTATGCACAATGTTATTAATGTCCTCTTCCGAATCTGGCTTTTTGATAATGAAAACATTTAGCAATATTTAGTATTAACTGATCACCCTAATTTTAAATTAACTACGGCAGCCCAATTCAATTCCTGTTCCAGGCGGAGTTCAACAATGTCCAACTTCTCCGTTCTCGTGAACGCACGCACGTAGGCCGCTAGTCCTCAAATACGCAGCCGTGTTGTCGGGTCAAGCAATCCCCGGCGCCCCGCCAACTGTAGCCCCGCAGCGGCGCCGGGTGCTTAGGCGCCACTTGGCGCCATTTGGCGCTATTGCGGGGGCCAATTGGAGCAATTAACCGGCGGCGGCGTGAAGCAGGTCGGGCGGTAGCGCCCCGCGCCGCCCCCCCGCCAACGCCTCCGCCGCCGCCTTCGCCAACACTGCCGCCTCCCGTGTCGCTGCCCCGCCTCCCCCGTCTCCTACGCCTCCTCCGCCTCCTCCACCTCCTCCGCCACCACCGCCTCCTCCGCCTCTACCGCCTCTTACCGTCTCCCCCGCCTCCCCCGCCTCCTCCGCCTCCTCCGCCTCCTCCGCCTCCTCCGCCTCCACCGTCTCCACGGCCTCCACCATCTCCACCGCCTCCACTTGCCTCCACCGTCTCCCCCGCCTTCTCCGCCTCCCTCGCCTCCTCCGCCTCCTCCGCCTCCTCCGCCTCCTCCGCCTCCTCCGCCTCCTCCGCCTCCTCCGCCTCCTCCGCCTCCTCCGCCTCCTCCGCCTCCTCCGCCCTCCTCCGCCTCCTCCGCCTCCTCCGCCTCCTCCGCCTCCTCCGCCTCCTCCGCCTCCTCCGCCTCCACCGTCTCCACCGTCTCCACCATCTCCACCGCCTCCTCCGCCTCCACCGTCTCCACCATCTCCCCCGCCTCCTCCGCCTCCACCGCCTCCACCGCTTCCCCCTCCACACCCGCCACCACCCCATTCGTGCCCCCGTCGCCGCCGCCTCGTGTGAGGCGCGGGTGGGTGACGTGGCCGCCGCGAGCGTGTTCGTGTGCCCGTGTCGTTCACATTGCGGCCGAAGGTCTACGAGTGACGCGTGGCGCTTTACTGGCATACGGCTTCTCTTTCGAACATTCCCCTTTACTGCCTGCTTTTTGTCTTCGTTTCATTCATTTTGTTTTTCATACTTTTTCTTCCAATTCGCTTTATTTTTCTTCGGCTCGTTTTCTTTTATTATGCATTTCTACTGCGTTTCTTTTCTTGTTTTGCTATAATAGTAGACCTCGTTTGAAACAACTTTCTCTTTCCTTTTCTTTTTCTTATTTTTTGTTTCGTTTCCTACTCCATATTTCACCTCTTCCTTTGCCAGAATACAATTGTAATAAGAAATATACCTTTTTTAAAAACAATAATGTTGTTTGTATATTAGCTTATCAGGAATTTCAGTTGATGCATCTAAAATGCATAGTAGGAGATAATCATATCTGTGTAGATTGTGTGGTGGATAAATCACTTGATGTTTACCACTTGACGACCAGTTTATCATGTTTCCCAGATATTGTTCGCATTATATCCTCATTTTTAATGATAATTTATCCACAACAATTGGAATATAAGAAAATCATTCGTTCAATCAGAGAAGAGTTTTGCCATTGCATGGTCTGGATTTCACGGAAAACGGATTTAGAACATTCCTAATCATTCAAATACAGTAATCCCTTGACATTCGCTATTCGCGAGTTCCAAACATTCGCGATTAGAGAAATGCTACCGTTTCAACATTCGCGAGTGCATCTTTCGATCGTACTACATTTTTTTAAAAAGAGAGCATATTTATTCCTTTATCTCGTCATCTGGGAACCGAACTCTGCACACACCGGAGCTCAAAGAATCACGTTCTGCAAAAATGTCAAAGTTAAAATATCAATTCACATTAACAGAAAAAACAAATTGTAAAATAATTCAATTCAATTGCGTTAACTTGGAGAGTTTTCACCACATGAACAGAAAAGCCAATCAGGATCAGTGCCACTCTCATTATAATGACATCAGAAAAATCGGATCTCGGGAAATCATCAGCGAAGAAAAACCTCCTCGAACGTAATGATAAAATAACGAGAGCGAAACTGCGTCCTGGAGAACCTTCAAAACGATTAATGGCGTTCTAACCTTCAACAAGCTCTGATGGAAAGGACATTCGAATGTAATTCGAATATGAAATAACTAATTTAATAGAAATAGAAAAAGCAACTCCTCCATATTTGGATATTAGAACAACGACGAAGGCGATAATAATCAAATCCTGTATCCAATCTCTTTCAATTTTGAAATAATTTTAAAACATTGTTTCATTTCGTCTCCTTGGTATGTTAATCGTGAATTGTGTTTGTAGTAGCGCTTACTCATTCTACTGCAATTGTTTGTCAGTTTCTCTTTTTCCCCTTTTTTAAATAGCCTCAGCATTTGCGGATTTGACATTCGAGATACTTTTTGGGATCCCAACTCTCGCGAATGTCGAGGGATTACTGTACCACAAAACCCAATATAAAACCGTACAAACAAAAAAACAAACAAAATTGCAAAAGTATGTGTCAAATTTAATGTGAACAAGATCTGTATCAAAAATGTTGCTGTGATATATCTTCCCTCTGATTAGTCCCAGCACCTGTCACCAGATTATTAAAGCCAAGGTAATTTAACGCGGAAAATAAATTTTTTTACACTTAATGTCAACACCTAGTTCCCGTATTTTTCACGTGCCTGTCACGGGTCGTGACTCACAATTTGCTTACATTTCGGGGAACCAGCGTTTGCTGCAACACAGTTGAGGCCGAGTAACGTCACTGTCCGAGAGAAGCAAATACATTTATAAAACTGTAAAAATACCTGAATTAACGGACAGTGCACGCCCCCGGTTTATTACTCTGCTAAGCAATAGCGCTACTAGTGTAGATATTGAAAGACTTAGAATTAAATTGACTGAAAAACAGTAAATCACTAAAATTATAAATGTAATATTTATTTTAAGTTACCTTTAGTATAATTTGCTATATGGTCATTTATGGTAAAGTGATACTTCACCGGCTTCACCTGACGAACAACCACTGGTAGGAAGATCAACCATCAGTTCCGTAACTTATCGTCAGCAGGGGCTTACGTTTGAGTAGAATGGTCATTTTACATTCGGAATGTAATGCCTAGTTTTTCATTTTCTAACCTCGTACAGTTCGTTTCTGAAAGTACTAATTCGCTAGCATTGATTCGCCACAACTTAAACTCGTTCAAAAGTTTGTGTTTTAATTTTTGGTTGCATTGTGATTGTTCTCGCCAACATCATCCATATACGAGTAATTATATTTTTACCTTCGCGATCTATTTACTTAGCCCATTAATGCCCAAGTTTTTATTTCTTGAAATTTTTCTTTAATATTTTAATATATAAATATTATTGTTCCAATATGACGTTACATGAAAATTTAGAAAAGTTACGGTGTTCATTTCTAAGAATTTTGGGTGCCCCATTAATGGGGCAAATGGGCATGGAGGGGAAGGGTATTTTTATTTTGTAAAAGTAATAAACAAATTCCTATATAAATGTTGTTAAAATGAAAGGTTTGATTATATAGAATTAGAGAAAGAACCAGAAATATATTTTAAGAAAAATAAAACAAAACTCAACTAATGTGCTATTCTGTAAGGAACGTTGGAAGCAATTCACATACCTCAACATTGGCCTCTTCATGCATTTTTAAATGTTTTTTGTGACAATTGTTGCGCACCGCTCTGTTTCATTTTTAATAATATAGTGGTTTATCCCATTCAAAGTGCGCAGCAATAGCACCCTCTTCTTGCATGACTGTGGAGTTCTTTCTTTGCCCAGGACAAATTTCAGTGCATTTTGCGAGGTACAGTATGTCTGCACAGTCTGTCGAGTAAATGAAAGTAAATCAATATAATTTCCCTTCTCTTAGCGACATTCTGTGCACTTGCCATGCATTATTGTACACTTCTTCTGTACACTTGCGTGACGTTCAATAAGAAGTTAAGCAGCCCAGCAGTAGCCCAATTTTTTATTCCGAATATGAATTCTGTAGGCAGCAATATTTGATATTTTGATCATTTTCAGTAACATTGACATTTTTGTTTTTGTTTTCTTTTCTTTTGCATAGTTATTGGTAAATTGTAACAAATGTTGTAATTTCATCATTGATAAGTTTGTTCAAAAATCTTACAAGCAGAATTATTCTCTGAATAATTAGACGTTCCAGACACGCTCGTGATGACGAGGCTATCAGTTTTCCTCCAATTGAATTCAACTGAAGACGTTTTTTCGCGTTTTGGATTTTCTGAACGAACACAAATATTTTCGGACTTTCTAATTGTATTTCTTTCACCTGGTCTGCATGGCCAACCTCTTCTTTAGTATTTCCTTCATCATTTATTCTTTTCGCAGTACAAGTTGCGGTTCCTCTCAGCTGATTTCCAGAGAGATGATTTATGTCACCTGAAGGGCAGTCTCCATCGTCGCTGTCCACCTTCGCTTTGATCAGCATTTTTCAGGAGGTTCATTGTATATAACAGTTTCTATAAACTGCTCATCTGCTTCTAACAAGCTCGCAATTTATTAACAGTCAACCGAAATGCAGAAAATAAGACCATAATGATACCCTCCCCATTCGTGCCCATTGCCCCATTAATGGGGCATATATATTAAATTCTTAACATACAAAATATGGATATTTATATCGTAAAAATAGGGATAATATTCGTTATAAGCATCTTTTAGAATAATATTGATATACGTAGATTCAATGAAATACACAATATAATACAGAAATAACGTACCTCTCAGAGCGCGACAACAATGACAGAAAATTCCACAGAATCTCAACGCTATATCTCGGCAGTTAAATGGCCATCAGACGAAATATGTCGTTGGAGTAATGCCAAATCTTAAATTTGGCAAATGAAAGCTCTCAGAAATTACTATTCACAACAAAAATATAAATACTTTTATCGACCGCCCATTAACGGGGCAATGGGCAAATAGTTGTCTCTGGTAGCAAGCAACATCTTCAGGACAATGATCAACGGCCCTTTCTTTCAGCTCCAAAAACTTGCAATTTCAGCCCGTTTGCAACTGAAAAGACATGCGTTTTCATTCAATTTGCTGATCAACACCATTTTCGTTAATGTTTTTCATCCTCCTAATCATCATTTTGTTTATGTGTAGTGTTAACTCTGCGTCCTATAACACAAAAAAACTGGGAGTATAATAATAATTTATATTAGTTCATTGCTTCGAGCTCGTTATCTAGTGTCATCATTTTTGGTAATGTTCTTTGTAGGTATTGGGAGGAAACAAGACTTCGATAATTCCAAATCTAGCAGATGTACTAAAATTATTGCTAGCAATAAAGAGTTTTACTTTACCCTCACTGTTTTCTAACCTCTTCAATGCTTCATAAAAACATAAAGGGAAGATAGAGTCATCTCCCTGACTCTAGGTTTTTCATTTGAAAATTGTTTCCCAGAATACTTCCTTTATGGACAGATCGAGCAAGCAAGAACAAAATCAGGATGCGTGGTGTTTATGGAAGAACCAACGTATCTGAACGCAGACATTTATTCCTCGTTTTTTAATATTTTCCAAACAGCGGAACCACCCACTTCTGCACAACTATACGACTGGAGATGGTTATCTCAACTTTTTTATAAACGAAAGCTGCGGTTTTTCCATTGCCCTGCCCATCTGGCGAACCATACATATTGATACCTCTAAGTTGAAATTCAAAAATCAAATTAACATACTAGAAAATGAAATTAAGGAGAACAACTTGATTGCCTTTTGCTGCTTAATGGACCCTCGGTTTGCCAAACCTTCTTCGGCCGAGCTTTCTCCGTTGCATTAATTTTGTTGATCTCTGCATTACGAAGTAGCGGCATAGGGATACCTGCGAGTCCACCCATAATGGTCAGAACTGGCAGTCTGTGTCCGCAGGGTTCTCGAGTATGGGGTGTAGAGAGTTCTGAGATATAGGTTATAAAACATAATATGTGTTTAGAGGGCAATAAAAATTTGGATGCAAATTTAATTCCAAATAAAAGAAGGAAATTCACGAAGACGTTGCAGATGTTGATACAACGTAAAGCAACATGAAGTTGCACTTTACAACTAAGTATTTAATGTTTGAATGATTTTTGTTGAAATTAACATCGATTCTAGAAATAGCCATTTAAGAAAGATTATAATTGAAGAAATGGTGACTTCATTCACATTGTAAGAAACATGGTCTTGTCTTGAGCCTTCTCGTCAGAGTTAATCTATTATCGTTCTTGGAAAGTGAATTATAAAATTATTACTTAAATAGATTTCGTGAATATCAAATAACATTTTATGTTCATACGTTTCAATTTCATGGAAATTAATTTCTAGAAATACTCATAAAATATTACCATAATCATCTTTCAACTTAATAATCATAAAATGACATCGAAGCGAATGTAATTACGTATGAACCTGACTTTCGCCGCACGAGTCGCCCCGAGACGCCACATTCCCAGAGGAGCAGAGACCACCCGCCGAAGGTCAGCGCACAGCGAAAGCAGCAACAGCTACCCCCGCCGCCCCTCCCCCCCCGCCACCACCCCCGCCGCCCCCGCCGCCACCGACAGCCCGATCAACCGCCACCGCTACGGTCACCCGCCACCTCATCCGCCACCACCACTACTACGTCACTGCCACCGCCACCGCGTCCGACAGGTGGCGTGTGTCGCGCTCACGCTGTAATTTGGCTCGGCAGCGCGGCGGCGGCGGCGGCGGCGGCGGCGGGGAACGCGAGGCGCACGTGCCGCGCGGTCCTACACACTGTTTCGCACAATGTCCCATAAAACGGCGCGTGCGCAGTGAAGCAGCAGCCGCCGCC
>JAHLJT010009419.1:200865467-200878552 GCA_031308135.1 Acheta domesticus | reverse complement strand
CGTCCTCCTTCGCCTCTCGTCCTCCTTCGCCTCTCGTCCTCCTCGCCTCTCGTCCTCCTTCGCCTCTCGTCTCTCCTCTCGCCTCTCGTCCTCCTTCGCCTCCGTCCTCCTTCGCCTCTCGTCCTCCTTCGCCTCTCGTCCTCCTTCGCCTCTCGTCCTCCTCGCCTCTCGTCCTCCTTCGCCTCTCGTCCTCCTTCGCCTCCCGTCCTCCTTCGCCTCCCGTCCTCCTTCGCCTCTCGATCTCTTCCACCTCGGTCTGCCCCTCACCTCCCTGTCGCCCTCATTCCCTGTGGAAGCTGCTGCTCGTCACCTCGGGGCTGTGATGTGTTCGCTCCACGCTGCTCGCGCGGAGGGATCGACGCGGCGGGTGCGTCGCGGTGGCTTGTGGCAGGGGCGCCCCGGGCCCGTGTGGCAGTCGCAGCAGTTAATTAGCGCCCAAGATCCGACGCGCCCTCCGCTTCCGCCACCGGCGCTCGTGTCGCCGTTGCCTGTGTCCTCCGCCTCTCCTCGCATCCAGGGCCCTTTAATTAGGCATACAGATCAAACAAGGCCTTCCTGACTTCTGAACATTCTCTCCTTACGAAGTAATTCTGAAATTGTCTGCGTTCTGTAAAATTTAGCAATGTATTTCACAGAGTTAAACATATTTTACATGTCCACCACTTAATCAGCATTTGTAATATTAAGGAGAAAAAGGAAAAATTTCGAGATATTTAATATTTCGAAGTATCGATGGTAAAGTTTATAAGATGAAAATAATTGAACGTTATAACGATACTACATACGGAACTACTACACGTGGGCTCGGCAGTCAAATTGTGAAAATTGGGTCCTTTTTTATTTCTGGGTTTCTATTTTTCTTTTTGAACAAATATGCTCATTGTCTTTGCAAATAATAAACAATTCCTAGAGTGTTTTCATGCTTCTGCAATGCACATTTTCGCCTAGAAAGCATTTTTTCAAAACCAACTTTTTGGTGACTGATTATTACCAGGCACAACCAATAGTAATTAGACAAAATATGCTTAAATTGTCTTAAGAGCTTATTTTTTCAATTTTCGGCGTTTTTTCCCCGGACCATCTGTAACCCCCCAAAAAACGATAACTATTATGCTCTTCGCCGTCACTCTGGGTGAGAAGTGAAAACACGCTGCAAAATGGTTAGCCATTCGTCATCGCGTAGCGCAAGTTTGCAAACAAATTGTGATGGTTGGTGGGATATAGAGAATTCTAACACTCTCCAAAAGTGGAACTCAGAGCTTATAAGAATTCAGCTAATAATATTTGATTTTACTTCTCGATATAAATCATAAATAGCAACAAAAAAATATAACAAAAGTTCAAAGTTCAAAACAGTAAACCACGGCCGACATCTCGCTCTTTTAGATGGCCTGTATGTTTCATAAAACAAATTGATGGCTCACCTTTTTAAAGACATATGTGCGATTGTATTGATCAATTCATTTATTGATGTGATTTGAAAACTAGACTTAATGAACTTTTTTTAATTCAACCCAGAACAAATTACGGCCGGAGAGTTTTTACTCGACACTAATTATTAATGCAATAAAGGCTAAGATTGAACTGAAAACGACATCTCGAGCTTATGTCACCAACATAAAAAATTGCCCCAACAAACTGCGAAAACGAGCAAATCCAAATTGAATCAGAAGAAACCATCTAATCACCTATTGCCCGAATTTTCCACCTTGATGTGCTTCCCCATCTCGCGTGGGGGAAGAGTCATCAAAAAGAGTGCAGGAGTTAATTAGCGCCGAAAAGTTCCAGCAACCGGTGGGGTGGCGGCGGCGTCGCCGCTGCACCAGCCCGGAATCCATCCCTCATCCCGCCTCCGCCTCCGCCCCCGCCCCCCGCCCGCGCCCCGCCACCGTGAGCCCTCTTAATTAGGCCCTCCCGGTGGACGGCGGTAGATCGCCTCTGTCGACTCGCCTCCGTTAATGAGGGACACGGCAGCCGGACAGGGCGGCGGGTCGCGGGTGTATTTCACGTTTTGTCGGTAATTTACAGGCGCGTGAGGAGCGGCGGGACACGGAGGCTTAATCGGACTTAACCGGCCGCCGAGATTGGGGAAGGCGGCGGCGGCTGGTGCAGGGCGGTGCCGCTCGGGAGCCAGGCCCCCGGAACACAGCCGCCGTGCGGCACGACAACGGCGCGGCGGTGGCCTATTTGGTTTGCAGGGAGTGGGCGGGCGGGGCTGGTGCGACTGAAATGATACGTCTAAATGAGATTGATATCGGATTCGGTGGCTGCATGTTGGTTGAAGGTAGAGTTACCAACCGTCCGGCTTTTCAGTAGTTTTTCGTGTACATACAGACCGGCTCTTCTAAAATGCCAGCATTTCCAGGATTCTTCGTGCGTCTGTGTGCGTCTGGGTGTGACATCTTTTGGGTGTGACCTCTTTTGGGTATATAAAAATAAATTAGACTTCGATATATAATCCACAGTGCAGCATGCCAATGGCGCTGGGTATGGCCTATTTGATTTGCACGGAGTGGGCGGTAGGGCTGGGTAACAATGAATGATACGTCTAAATGAGATTAATATACGATTCGGTGGCTGATATTGGTTGAAGGTAGGGTTACCAACCGTCCGGCTTGTCAGTACTTTTCGTAACATCAGGCCGCGTTCTTTTTCTTCTAAATGTTCGGCATTTCCAGAATTCTTCGTGCGTCTGCGGTGCGACTTCTTTTGGTAAATAAAAATAAATTAGACGTCGATACACCGACATAGTACGGCACGATAATGGTGTGGCGGTGGCTCATTTGGTTTGCAGGAAGTGGGTGGTAGGGATTGTGAGCATGTCTGAATGGCGGTAGGGCTGTGATACGTCTAAATGACATTCATATTGAATTCGGTTGGCTAATATTGGTGAGGATAGGGTTGCCAACCATCCGGCTTTTGCAGACATCTCCGGATTTTTATTAGTTTTCATAATGCGAGGCCGGCAGTCTATTTTTCTTCTATCAAAATTCAAGTTGTAAAAATACCTAAAATTCACTAATTAATTTAAAACACCTGAATTTGGCGAACTGTTTTTGTACCGGCATGAACTCTGATGTAATAAAAAATTGTATAGTCAGGCACTTTTATTTTCAAAACGTCCGGCATTTAAAATGTTTCAGTTGGTAATCCTAGTTTAGAGGAATACCAATGGGAAGAGGATGTCAGAGTTAGACCTTAGAATGCTTTTTGGCTAGCATTGTTTTGGTAATGAGTTTCTCTTTAATCGTGTACTACTATTATAATTATTAGAAACTTCATTCCAAAATTATAATTTAATTTTAATACTAAATGGATGTTTACAAAACAATTCGAAACCGTCGCCAAGCATTATCTATCCGTGGAAATTCCGGTTTTCTCTTACAGCCAGGCCTGGCCTTTATCTCCGTGGCAACCTTCCTTCAGTATTTGTGGAGGTTGTGCTTTCAGATCAACATAATGAATGTTCAACTAGTTGTTAAAAAATAAATTTGTGTCTCCGCGCTTCTCAAGACTATAAAATTGGATTGCATGTTTAAATAAAAGGAAAATTTGGAAATTCCTCAATAGCGACTTTCTTCCATAAATAATTGCTGAAATAACATTTTATGCTTTGCTTGAATGAAACGTTTCTGACCTGCAAGCATGGTTTAGTTTTACCATGTTCCCTACAACTTAGTCTTTCATCCGTATCCTTATACTCTACTGATCTTCCGAAAAACTAGTTTTCTGGTGGCCGGGGCAGGTTCTTATTCAATGAAGCTAATCTTCATAATGCACCCAACGGGGTATATCAAACAACAGATGTTTTGTCATCACTTACGACGCCGATAGTGCACCTGCAGCGAGGAGAACTGGAGCAAGTGAACCCTCGCCAAGAAGTCACCGTGTCCTCATATGCATAAGAATTGCCGAAGGGACCTAACCTGTTTAATGATCTGCTCCTTAACCCTTCATCGCGTCATTACTAAGCACTTATTTGCAAGCAGATCTATTCAAGATTTCCCTTCTCTCCCTCGTTCAGTACTGACCAGTGAAGCGCACTGTTGGTAATCTTCATGAGGATAACTCGTACCTTCACAATGCAGGAGTGAAATTACAGCGAGCGCACCCTTAGCTTAGGGCGGGAGCAGGCAAAGGCGGTGAAGGGAATCTAGAGCACGTTCCACCAATGGCAGGTTGAGACCACGTGTCACGCGCTCATTTGAATGGGAATGCATACCATTGGAAGTGTAGCACTGCTCGTCCTCAGCCGAGAGATGCTTTGTTACGAGAATTGTCATTGTTTGTTTGGAAACTCTCGACACATTCCAAACACCAGTTAAGAGTATTTAAAACTTCTGAAAATCACGTACTTAAAAAAATTGTGTAACACAGAAAGAGATAAAAAAAAGCATTTAATTTACTAAAAACGTTCTTGGACATATTTGACGAACAGTTCAAAGATTCAGTTATTACAGTTACGGCAATGTCTTTATACTAAGTAAATTATCATTAACTGTCGTAAATGAAATAACCGAGTCTGATATGTTCCTCTAATAATGGACATGAAGTGTTATGGTAACTAAGAGTGACCTTCCATACAGTTTTGAAACTCATTTTAATGTTGCGTTTTGGATGTGAACATGGTTGAAACCTGATGATAGGGATACATTTTTTCTTGAATATTGTGAATTTATTTATAAATAATGATTGTAAACTGTCATAAGTGCAATAACTGCATCATTGAACTTTTCGTCAAATAGTTGCCAAGGAGTTTTATAGTAATTGAGAGTGATGGGCAAGACAGTTTATAAATTTAATTTGTTATTACACACGTCAAAATATTCTTTTGATGTACTACGTACAATATTTGTAACACTATGTCCATTTAGAATAGATATTGAATAAAATATGCAAGTGATACACTCAATAATCCTTATATTCTTTGCCCTTGTCACTAAAAGTAATGGAATACAGACGTTGATATCCTTTCAGAGGTGAGTAGAAAAGGGCATACTAGCAAAATAATGTGTAAATTTAATGGACAGGTATAACGGCACAGTGAATAACAATTCGCCCTATATATTCGCCGCAACGCCCCCCTTTCGCTGCCTGGGGTGTGAGAGGGGGGAGAGTGTCCCAAGGGGAGAAACTGGAGCACGTGCCTGTGGCGGGACGCGGCCACGAGCCACGCGTTCATTTCAATATGAAAGACGGCAACCGAAGCCCGGATTCCCGCATCCGCCTAGCGCGTGCCTACCACCCTGCAACCACGCCAGCGCCGACACCACCGCCACCACTCCCACAGCACCTACGCACGTGCACATACTTACTACGTAACGTTACGGTAGTAGACTTTACGCGGGAATCTGTGAATACGGCTGACTTCATAAAAGAAAACGGCTTCAAACTAATTTTGTAATTTGTATTTAGATATATGTGTCCCGTAAAAGGCAATTGGCCTCGGCGCTCTTGGAACCTGGGGTTCCTGGTCAGTCACCCCCATCAGGAATCCGCGATGTCTCGAATTCGCTGAACCTTTGTGTCGTCACGTGGTTAACGAATTCGGCTAGTGCTGCCGGTTTCGTGGACGTTCAATAGTAACAGCCCAGCATTCGCTTGGATTACCGAGGGACGCCACGAAAACCCTGTCCAGGATTGCCGGTCAAGGGGATTGAACTGGGGCCTCCCGAATAAGACGTTAGTACGCTATACCGTACGCTCGATCTACACTGAATGCCGTCACAAAAACATCAACTTTCCAGCTTTTCGACAGGCAGTATTGACACGAAACAATAGCACACATCCTCATTTCTCGCAAGAATACGCGCAAGAAAGTAAAATATAACAAAATACTTAAGTATTCAAATATAATTCGTAGGTGATTATAATCCCTACCTGGTACTTGGCCGATGTTTTCTGAATAGCGACCGTATGCGTCGATGGCTCTATGGCGCATGCTCAGTATCTCCCTCTCATGTGCCTCGTTCGCGCTTTAATGGTCGTCGGGTGCGCAGAAATCCTGTCATGATTCTTTGTCGACCTTCAATCTTAATGTACTTCCAACATGAGCATTGCCACTCCCTATGTCAGTACTTTCAGCCCTTCCCCACGTTTCACATCTTCTCTTCTACTTTCTTGTCCACTTCTTTCACATCCACATCTTCCATTTCTTCTACCATTTCCTCCTCCGTCGCCGCATTTCATTTCCAACGCATCTTCAACCGGCTGATTTCGCTCAGAGCGCGATTTCACAGCAGTGCCTTTAAAAGATTTTTAAAAAAATAGCTAGATAGGTAGGTAGGTCGAGTTCTATCGCCTGTCTGAAGGAGAATTATAGCGGCTGGCTGCTTTTCTCGGTAGATTTCTGTGTTTTCCTCCAAAACACCAGGCGAATGCCGGAGCCGGAGTACTCATACGGGCCATGGGCCACACGATCTTCCTTTCTTCTTCCTTGCCCTAAGGTCGCCCCTTACTTATACACACATTTACATGCACTACACTGCCACACATGCCGGGAGACCAATCGGGAGCACAGAGCTTGTCCAGGCTGTGGCGGTGCCTCGCTGGTGGGAGAGACCTGGATGGGAAATACCCCGCAATCCGTCGTGTAGGTCGGCCTCGGATCTCGCCATCCATGGGGGAAACTGCCGTCTTCCTGATACTACAATTAAGGGATACTAACGGGATCAGTTGAAGCGCCCGAAAACACGAAATAAACAATCAATCCAAATATTCCATCACTTACTCCATCACCTCCTGCGTCGCCACCGCCGTCGCCACTTGCCTCCACCGCCGCTGTCTCTACCGTTGACGCATCCCATACACTGAGCCGCTGCCGCCGATAGCCCCGAGAGCGCCTCAGTGTCAGAACTGGCGACACAAATTGTGGTCACTGCAGCCATCTCCGACTCTGGCTTCTCCATTATCGTCGCCGGAGCCGTCAACATCACTGTCGTCTTTTCGGTACTATCTCCACGTCTAACGTCTCGTTTGTTATCAGTTTTGTTGCCCATGTGTTCCTTTCCCACCATTTCTCAATCACGGCAATTCTCTCATTTTAACATCACTGTCGCTGGTGCTCGAAGCGTCAGTATAATTAAGGCTGCCTCTATCATAGTTATGCTGCCACACAGGTTTTCTTGAGCTCTCATTTAGCTAGATGTGAGAGGAGTGGGGGTTTGATTTTCTCGATTACATCATGAAATCGATCGGTAGGAGCAAATTGCTGGTAGACGCTAAATATCGTTTTTCTTTGCAAATACTTAATACTACACATGAGCGATAATTTATTGTCATCAGGTTTCAACAATGCATATTATTTTTCCTTCTTCTTCTTCTTCTTATCGCTTTAGGCCCAAAGACCTTTTGCGGCTCCTATTGCCGAAATCTTTTGACTAGGACGCCCGTCACTCATTCGCAGTGCGTGGTTAGTCATTTATTCCTGTTTTCATCTATACTTTCAAGAACACTGCGAACGTGCATACTATCACTTCATTTGTTATGTGATCTGATTTGGAAGGTCTGGCTTGATTTGGTTTTCTTCTAAGAAAACTCTCTTCAGCAGCTTGGATTCTTCTTCTGTCTTTTGTAGTCCATGTCTTTTGTAGTGGTCCATGTTTCGGTCCCATTCAAAACCCTGATATTGTCATGATTTTATAAAACTTGATATCTGTATCTTTTTAGTTTTGTTCTTTTTTCTTCACATAGTTCCATTCATTAGGTTGAATCTTTCTATTTTTCTGTTAATATCGAGTTCTCCGTCATATAATATTTGGAAGTCAAGAAAATTAAATTAAGAAACTTGCTCCACATGTTTTTCTATTACAATCTTGTATGTTACAGACCACTTTCCCGCTAAAGACATTATTTTGTTTTCTCTTTAGAAATTGTCAGATTACTCTTTAATATTTTGTGCATATTTCAAAATCGCCCCCATTGCAACATATTTTCATCATTTGCAAGGATCACCTGGTCATTCGCACACATTAGGCTCTTTAAGAATATATGTTCACTCAAGTCTTCTGATACATTATATTATTTAGCCCTCGTTCTCAGTCAGACAGCTTCGCGAAGATGTGCGTTAAATAAAACAGGCAACATGCTGCAGCCTTGTCTAACACCTAAATTTATTGTTGCAGTGAAGATTTGGCCTCTCTTTTTTTGTAAGATATTTTAGAACCTATTTTCGACACTAGCTACACTAGATAGCATTCAGTCACTGTATGGAGGAAAATTGTAACAGCCGGCTGCTCTGATTGGTAGTTTTTCCGTGGTTTCTTCGATCAACACTAGTTTCACCGCAGCGGAATCCTAAGAAACGTGCCACGGACCGCGCGCGATCTTTCCTACCTCTACCTTGTTCTTTTCTTTACTCCTTCCTTACAGACACTTTCAATTACAATGCACTACATTACCACACAGTCGGGAGTTTAGAGTTGGGCCCCTGTTGGGGTGGTGACCCGCTCGTGGGAGATACATGTGTAGCCTCGCGCACAAACATATATGTGATAACAGGGCGACCGCGTGACGTAGGAGAGACGCGCAGGTGACCACGGCGCTCGCCGCAAGGCACCACGGGGTTAAGGGCGGGGCGTCAGGATGTGACGTAGACGGAAAAGCTCAGAGAGAAAGGCGGAAGGGTGCGGCCAGCCGATCTAGGCAAGCTGCGACGCTCCACCGGCCCTTTTCGCTTCTAGCAGTCGACCTGTGCAGATCGGAAGCAGCCGCCCGCTGTGTTGCGGACCGCGTGCGCGGAGGCTAGGGACGGCAATGTCCTTTGCCGTGATGGTGTGAGACTCAAGTGACGAGTCGTGTAGGAATTCTGCGGTGCTTCACACGATCGGATTTATTAGATAATTATGTAGAGGGTGTGGTAGCCGTAGAATCAATATTACTCCTAGTAGTGGGGTCGATTTATTTCGTTTATTTAATTATTGTACATAAGTTTATTTCGGTGGGTGGATTTATTTATTAATAAACCAGCAATAAGTTAAACCCACTCTCGTCTGTGTATTATTGCAACCTGCATGACGCCACACATGGTTGATGGAAACCCACAAGCTGACTTGTGGGTCGGCGCCGGATATCACCAATCCAACAGGCGAAGCTCACCGCCACCTCCCGCACCCACCGCTCACCATCAGCGCCACCGCCGTTCACGCGGAGCGCTCGCTGCCGCTTTCGCGTCGCGTCGCGTCGCGTGGTGGCCCGGCGCAGCCCCTCACGCGCCAGCACGCGCCACGCGCCGGCGCGCGCCCTGGAATTCCGGTAATTGCGGCAACCGATAAATCGTGATCCCACGCTATTCGAGATCGTGCGGCGGCGGTGAGGAATTTCCAACCTACATGCATACAAATGCGTGCCGCGTTGCCTGTTTGGATTGTTGAATGAGGCAAGGAAACGTAAAGTGATGTAGAGAGAACAGGAAGCAGTGCACTGGGGTAAACAGGAGTTACGTTGTCAGAGATAGCTGAGGATATAGATTTTTAACTCACATAGGCAATAACTCTTATACGTAAGGAAAGCTACTTTCAGTCATGGTAGTACCTAATCTTGTCGTTATCTCACATGTTTCTTGCTTTCAATTGACGTAAAATGACAATTCTCTCCCTCATGATGATATTAATTTACATTGCGGAGAAATTATATTGATTGTATATAATTTTAATATTGATGTGATGGCTTCCCTGCAAACTTAATACTGTCCACCTGTCGATCAACAACAATATCACCACAGGCAATATCATGACAAAAAATTTTCAAATAATGACAACAATAATGAAGAGCCTTTCAAAAGCTGCACCGTCCATACGCTTCGCCACACACCCTTAGTTCCTGCAGAACCAAAACACAAGGAACAAAGAAGCAGATATTCACTTTTCACTTGATGAGGTTGAGTTATTTTGGAACGGCATTTCCACTGTCTGGAATCCCTACTTGTGTAGACTTTATCAAAGGCACTTGAGAGTAATCCAATAAGACACCCCCGGCACATAGCGTGGAAAAAAATTTTTTCGCTTTATGACTCCTATTCGTTTCAAAGAAAAATTCCTTTGCAACTAATGTTCTGTTTTTTACTGGATGGAACAACTATTATTTTCTTTTAGAAGTGAGATTCTTTCATCATGGGGTGTTACTGAGTAAGATTTGATATGACCGAATGAATAACGAATAAAAATATGCATTCCTTCTTTGAAGAGAAAAATTGGACAAAAGACCTCCCTGTTCAGGGAACGTCCTGGTTGAATGGCTCACAAGTTGTGCTACTATAGCTAGTGTGGTTCTAATGCAAACTATTTAATCTAACAAAATATTCTCACGGAGCTAGCTAGGTACCTTTGAAGATGAGTCACTTTAACAATAATATTATTAAGAATGTACATGAGTACATTTAGTTTTGGCTTTAAAATCTTATATTCAGATAGTAGTTAGATATTTACATTAAAGTGTTGATATTTACGAGTATATTTATTTGAAAAACATCAGACATGTTCCCGGTGAACTAAAATATCAGGAATAAAGTTTATCACGTATTTGGTAAAATATGGACTAGCAGACACCTGACATACATGTCGCACTTCGGTAGTCAGACAACTGATTTCAGATTGTTCTCTGTGCTAATAGAACCATCTGTTGAGAACCAAAGAACCATCTGTTGTTGTGATCACAAACTTGTACTGTATTTCCTTCATGAGACAAATAAAATTAAGTGATTCGTGAATATTTCTTTTAGAAAAAAATAGTTGCCATGACCTCTGCCCCAATCCTCGTATATAGCAACGTTCCAGTCAGACATCGTTGGAAGTCATCATGGACTCTAGTAGACCTTTTTATTTTTCCGCTGAGTTTCCTTAAATGGTTTCCATACGCTTTATTCCTGATACGTTCACGATAATATTTTCTATCCTTCATTAGGACCCCCTACTTTCATCCTCAGACAAAATTAGATAGCAACACATATTCGGAATCAATTCAAAATATCAGCACGTCGCTTATTTGCGTGTTGTATTCCTGGAAACCATTTTTGGTTCTGACATGCCATTGGAGTCTTCACCAAATAAGACGTGATGCTGCATCCAGAAGGTCCATACATCAAGTGTAAGTTTTCTTGTGTTCTTTTTTGCAAGCGGCAACGCTTCGCCAAGTCACCTCTTTATTACATCTGCAGCTCCAACGCCACCGCTAGCATCAGCGACCCAGCAACGCTTTCGCTGTCACCATCGCCATCTCTGTTCGTAGCTCGGTTTACGATCGTCAAAAATGTAATGAGGATTTGCTTTGCCTATCAGCGACGTTGGTAATCAGATGGTTAATATTTGAAGCCGGTGCTTTGATGAACATAGTCGTACTCAATGTCATCTAAACCACAACCGTAGACTGATATTATTCATGCACTCTTGAGATATTTTCATTTAATTAGGGCAATCAGCGAGTAGGGTACTTAATCATTCTCTGGAACCTATCTATAAATGTTCCAATGTATGATTTGAGTGCAGGCAATGATTACGAGTAAGTGCAAGTACAACTTTACGTATACCTTCAAAATGCATTACACTCCGTGCTCTGCCGTCTGTGATTTTATATTTTATTTCACAATCAATTCTTTATGCGCATCAACATTAATTCTATATAACATAGGCTTATGATAACTGTGCTTCATGTAACGATCTTTTCAGCCAGGTAAATGATAATTCCAGATATTTTAATTATCTGACTAATTTGATTTTTTTGGATATATTTTACCATCTGTATTATAATGAATTGCAGTGTAGTATATGCTTGACGATGAAGGACATGCTATTCGATACATTGCAATACTAATTTCACTGTATGCAATTACAGTTAGATGCATATATTCCGGTGAATGGTTTAATGTAAATAGCCTCTATCTGGTTGCCCTTAAATTAAGTAAATATCTTAATGGTACCCTCTGTCGTTTTCCACCACATTCATATATTAGGTTCATCACTTTTGCCAACTTCGCCATTTTCAGACCCATTTAGGACTAATTTTGGTACTGGCAATGCCCGCTCGTCATCGCTCTCACTGGCCACTGCCCCTCCATTCGCCCATCACTCGCCGGTTCATTCCCCACCACCGCCGCACACTGGGCCAGGAAGCGCCGAAACCTGGCCAAACCTCCCTTGTCCAATTCCTGCATTTCCACTGGAAAGAAATGGATGGAAATTGAATAAATGGTTAATGGAATGCACATAAATATGTAATATCATCTCTTATTCAACAGAAATAGATATTTATATTTGTACACAGAGGGACATTTTGTGCGATTTTGTCCTGTTATTTCATCTTCGCTGCTTAATGTACTTTCACTTCCTTTTCTTTTTGAGAGAAGGAGAGAGAGAGAGAGAGAGAGAGAGAGAGAGAGAGAGAGAGAGAGAGCCGTCGCGAGCGCCCCCGTGGGACCCAGGCGCGCGTGTCGCCCATCACCGCGCCGTGCCCGTGGCAGCATTCCTCTCCGCCGCGCCGGGGTCCGCGTGCGGTGTCTGCGGAGCCGCGCAGCCGGTGTCCGATTTCAGCGGCGCGGCGACGGCACGCGGAGGCAGCTGACGCGGGGGAGAGCGGGTGGTGAGGGCGGCATTCGGGACTGTGGTGGTGAGAGTGGCGGTCGCGGTGGTGGTGGCGGCGGCGGTGGCGGCGGCGGTGGCGGCGGCGGTGGCGGTGGCGGTGGCGGTGGCGGTGGCGTTGGCGGTGGCGGTGGTGGTGGCGGCGGCGGTGGCGGCGGCGGTGGCGGCGGCGGTGGCGGTGGCGGTTGGCGGTGGCGGTGCGGTGGCGGTGGCGGTGGCGGTGGCGGTGGCGGCTGCGGTGGCGGCGGCGGTGGCGGCGGCCGGTGGCGGTGGCGGTGGCGGTGCGGTGGCGGTGGCGGTGGCGGTGGCGGTGGCGGTGGCGGTGGCGGTGGCGGTGGCGGTGGCGGTGGCGGTGGCGGTGGCTGGTGGCGGTGGCGGTGGCGGTGGTGGGCGGTGGCGGTGGCGGTGGCGGTGGCGGTGGCGGTGGCGGTGGCGGTGGCGGTGGCGGTGGCGGTGGCGGTGGCGGTGGCGGTGGCGGTGGCGGTGGCGGTGGCGGTGGCGGTGGCGTGGCGGTGG
>JAHLJT010009419.1:200763457-200853876 GCA_031308135.1 Acheta domesticus | reverse complement strand
CTGCCTCCACCGTCTCCCCCGCCTTCTCCGCCTCCCTCGCGCTCCTCTCCTCCTCCGCCTCCTCCGCCTCCTCCGCCTCCTCACGCCTCCACCGCCTCCTCCGCCTCCTCCGCCTCCTCCGCCTCCTCCGCCTCCTCCGCCTCCTCCGCCTCCTCCGCCTCCTCCCCGCCTTCCTCCGCCTCCTCCGCCTCCACCGTCCTCCACCATCTCCACCGCCTCTTCCGCCTCCACCGCCTCCCCCTCCACCCCCTCCACACCCGCCACCACCCCATTTCGTGCCCACCGTCGCCCGCCGCCTCGTGTGAGGCGCGGTGGGTGCGTGGCCGCCGCGGCGTGTTCGTGTGCCCGTGTCGTTCACTTTGCGGCCGAAGGTCTACGAGTGACGCGTGGCGCTTACTGGCATACTGCTTCTCTTTCGAACATTCCCCTTTACTGCCTGCTTTTGTCTTCGTTTCATTCATTTTGTTTTTCATACTTTTTCTTCCAATTCGCTTTATTTTTCCTTCGGCTCGTTTTCTTTTATTATGCATTTCTACTACGTTTCTTTTCTTGGTTTTTGCTATCATAGTAGACCTCGTTGAACAACTTTCTCTTTCCTTGTCTTTTTCTTATTTTTTGTGTTTACTTCGTTACCTACTCCATATTTTCACCTCTTCCTTTGCCAGAATACATTGTAATAGAAATATACCTTTTTTAAAAACAATAATGTTGTTTGTATATTTAGCTTATCAGGAATTTCAGTTGATGCATCTAAAATGCATAGTAGGAGATAATCATATCTGTGTAATTGTGTGGTGGATAAATTCACTTTGATGTTTTACCACTTGACGACCATTTGTCATGTTTCCCAGATATTGTTCGCATTATATCCTCATTTTTTATGATAATTTATCCACAACAATTGAATATAAGAAATCATTCGTTCAATCAGAGAAGAGTTTTGCCAGTGCGGTCTGGATTTCACGAAAAACGATTTAGAACATTCTAATCATTCAATACAGTAATCCCTTGACATTCGCTATTCGCGAGTTCCAAACATTCGCGATTAGAGAAATGCTAACCGTTTCCAACATTCGCGAGTGCATCTTTCGATCGTACTACATTTTTTTTAAAAGAGAGCATATTTTATTCCCTTTATCTGCGTCATCTCTGGGAGCTCAGAACCGTTCTGGCAACTACTGCACACGGAGCACGGAGCAACGAAGAATCTTCACGTTCTGCAAAAATGTCAAAGTTAAAATATATCAATTCACATTAACAGAAAAACAAAATTGTAAATAATTCATTCAATTGCGTTAAATTGGAGAGTTTTTCACCACATGAACAGAAAAGCCATCAGGATCAGTGCCACTCTCCTTATAATGACATCAGCAAAATCGGATCTCGGGAATCATCAGCGAAGAAAACCTCCTCGAACGTATGATAAATAACGAGAGCGAAACTGCGTCCTGGAGAACCTTCAAAACGATTAATGGCGTTCTAACCTTTCAACAAGCTCTGATGGAAGGACATTCGAATGTAATTCGAATATGAAATAACTAATTTAATAGTAATAGAAAAAGCAACTCCTCCATATTTGTATATTAGAACAACGACGGGCGATAATAATCAAATCCTGTACAATCTCTTTCAATTTTTGAAATAATTTTAAATTGTTTTCATTTCGTCTCCTTGGTATGTTAATCGTGAATTGTGTTTGTAGGCGCTAATCATTCTACTGCATTGTCAGTTTCCTTTTTCCCCTTTTTTAAATAGACTCAGCCTTTGCGGATTTGACATTCGAGATGCTTTTTGGAACCCAACTCTCGCGAATGTCCGAGGGATTACTGTACCCACAAAACCCAATATAAAACCGTACAAACAAAAAACAAACAAAATTGCAAAGTATGTGTCAAATTTATGTGAACAAGACTGTATCAAAAATTTGCTGTGATATATCTTCCCTCTGATTAGTCCCAGCACCTGTCACCAGATTTATACGCCAAGGTAATTTTAACGCGGAAAATAAATTTTTTTACACTTAATGTCAACCCAACTAGTTCCCGTATTTTTCACGTGCCTGTCACGGGTCGTGACTCACATTTTGCTTACATTTCGGGAACCACGTTTGCTGGCAACAACAAGTTTGAGGCCGAGTAACGTCACTGTCCCGAGAGAAGCAAATACATTTAAAAACTGTAAAAATACCTGAATTAACGGGCAGTGCACGCCCGGTTTGTTTATTCTGCTAACAATAGCGTCTACTAGTGTAGATATTGAAAAGACTTAGAATTGAATTGACTGAAAACAGTAAATCACTAAAATTATAAATGTAATATTTATTTTAAGTTACCTTTTAGAATAATTTGCTATATGGTCATTTATTGGTAAGTGATACTTCACCGGCTTCACCTGAGGAACGCCACTGGTAGGAAGATCAACCAGTCAGTTCCGTAACTTATCGTCAGCAGGGGCTTACGTTTGAGTAGAATGTCTTTTCGTTCGGAATGTAATGCCTAGTTTTTCATTTTCTAACCTCGTGCAGTTCGTTTCTGAAAGTAGGTTGTGTCTATTCGCTAGCATTGATTCGCCACAACTTAAAACTCGTTCAAAGTTTGTGTTTAATTTTTGGGCTGCATTGTGATTGTTCTCGCCAACATCATCCATATACGAGTAATTATATTTTACCTCCGCGATCTATTTACTTAAAGAAACCACCATAGTAAAATTAATATAGTTGTCTCTTGTAGCAAGCACATCTTCAGGACATGATCACGGCCCTTTCTTTCAGCTCCAAAAACTTGCCATCCAGCCCGTTTTTGGAACTGAAAGACATGCGTTTTCATTCAATTTGCTGAATCACAGCCATTTTCGTTATGTTTTTCAATCCTCCTAAATCATCAATTTGTTTATATGTAGTGTTGACTCTGCGTCTTAACACAAAAAACAACTGGGAGTATATTTAATATTATATTATTTCATTGCTTCGATCCTCGTTATCTATGTCATCATTTTGGTAATGTTCTTTGTAGGTAATGGGGAGGAACAATGACTTCGATATTCAATCTAGCAGATGTACTAAAATATTGCTAGCATAAGAGTTTTTCTTTACCCTCACTGTTTTCTAACTCTTCAATGCTTTCATAAAACATAATGGAAGATAGATCATCTCCCTGACTCCTGGGGTTTTTCATTTGAAAATTGTTTCCCCAGACTATTCCTTTATGGCCGAATCCGGGCAAAGCAAGACAAAATCAGTATGCGTGTGTTTTATTGAAGAACCAACGTATCTGAACGCAGACATTTATTCCTCGTTTTTTTAATATTTTCCAACAAGCGGGACCACCCACTTCTGCACAACCTATACGAGATGGAGATGGTTATCTCAACGTTTTTTTATAAACGAAAGCTGCGGTTTTTCCATTGCCCTGCCCATCTGGCGAACCATACATATTGATACATCAAGTTTAAAATCAAAAATCAAATTAACATACTAGAAAATGAATTAATGAGAACAACATGATTGCCTTTTGCTGCTTAATGGACCCTCGGTTTGCCAACCTTCTCGGCGATCTTCTCCAGTTGCTTAATTCTGTTGATCTCTGCATTAACGAAGTACGGCATAGGTATCCTGCGAGTCCACCATATGGTCAGAACTGGCAGTCTGTGTCCGCAGGGTTCTCGAGTATGGTTAGAGAGTTCTGAGATATAGGTTATAAACATAAATGTGTTTTAGAGGCAATAAAATTTGGATGCAAATTTAATTCCAAATAAAAAGGAAATTCACGAAGAAATTGCAGATGTTGATACAACGTAAAGCACATGAAGTTGCCATTTTACAAGTAAGTATTTAATGTTTGAAAATGATTTTTTGGTTGAAATTAACGGATCGTTCTAGAAATAGCCTTTAAGAAAGATGAGATTGACGAAATGGTAACTTCATTCACTTTGTAAAAACGGGTCCTTGTCTTGGACCTTCTCGTCATAGTTATCTATTATCGTTTCTTGGAAAGTGAATTATAAAATATACTTAAATAATTTCCTGAATATCAATAACATTTTATGGTCAATCGGTTTTTCATTTCATGGAAATTAATTTCTAGAAATACTCATAAAATATTACCATAATCATCTTTCAACTTCAATATCATAAATGACATCGAAGCGAATGTATTACGTATAACCTGACTTTCGCCGCACAGTCGCCCCCGAGACGCCACATCCCAGCGGAGCGGATACCACCCGCCGAAGGTAGCGCACAGGCGAAAGCAGCAGCAGCTCCCCTTCCGCCCCGCGCCCCCGCCGACCCTCTCCGCCCCCTCCGCCACCCGCCGCCCCGCCGCACCGCCGCCACGCCGCCCCCGCGCGCCCCCGCCGCCTCCGCCGCCGCCCCTCGCCGCCCCCGCGCCCCCGCCGCCCCGCCGCCCCGCCGCCCCCGCGCCCCCGCCGCCCCCGCCGCCCCCGCCGCCCCCGCCGCCCCCGTCCCGCCCCCGCCGCCCCCCGCGCCCCCGTCGCCCACCGCCCCCTGCCGCCGCCCCCAGCCGCCCCCGCCGCCCCCGCCGGCCCCCGCCGCCGCTCGCCGCCCTCCGCCGCCCCGCCGCCCCCGCCCGCCCCCGCCGCCCACCCCGCCGCCACCCCGCCGCCCCCGCCGCCCCCGGCCGACCCCCCGCCGCCCCGCCGCCCCGCCGCCCCCGCCGCCCCCGCCGCCCCCCCGCCGCCCCCGCCGCCCCCGCCGCCCCGCCGCCCCCGCCGCCCCCGCCGCCCCGCCGCCCCCGCGCCCCCGCCGCCCCGCCGCCCCCGCCGCCCCCGCCGCCCCCGCCGCCCCCCGCCGCCCCCGCCGCCCCCGCCGCCCCCGCCGCCCCGCCGCCCCGCCGCCCGCCGCCCCCCGCCGCCCCCGCCGCCCCCGCCGCCCCCGCCGCCCCCGCCGCCCCCGCCGCCCCCGCCGCCCCCGCCGCCCCCCGCCGCCCCCGCCGCCCCCGCCGCCCCCGCCGCCCCCGCCGCCCCCGCCGCCCCGCCGCCCCCGCCGCCCCCGCCGCCCCCGTCGCCCCCGTTGCCCGATCACCGCCACCGCCACCGCCACCTCATCCGCCACCTCATCCGCCACCACCACTAGTACGGTCACTGCCACCCCCACCGTGTCCGACAGGTGGCGTGGTCGCGCTCACGCTGTAATTTGGCTCGGTAGCGGCGGCGGCGGCGGGGAACGCGAGGCGCACGTGCCGCGCGGTCCTACACTGTTTCGCACAATGTCCCATAAAACGGCGCGTGCGCAGTGAAGCAGCAGCCGCCGCCACTGCGGCCGTTCCTCCACTGCAGCCACCGCCCTCCAGGCCGCCTCCGCCTGGCCCACGCCCCTACACCTGCCCACGTCCGCCACTGCCATCTCACCATCACCACCGTCGGCCCTATCACAGCACCGCCTCTGCCACCGCCACGAAACTGCCATTACCAACTGCCTTCTCAAGAGAAATATACTTCAATCGAGGTATCACAACCACCGTCTCTATGTACCAAATCGCAACCAACATCAAATCACATATCACCATAGCACATGAGTCGACACCGACGCAACCGAGTAATACGTTCATTTCATTTCTACATCTCCACTTCCATAGCTATCGCTAACACAGCATTACCCTCCCTACATTCCCCCTCCTCATTTACGTCAGTACTTGAAACTAATGTACCATATACATTAAAATAATATCTTTTAAGTTCAACTCTTAAATTAAAATTAATGTATATTGAATGTATATCTGTCCTAAAACTGAATGTCTTTTATATTAAATATAATATTATAATTCGACATTAAATTTAATGTTTAAATTAATATTCACGTAGATTAGATATATAATTATGGAACACACAGAGCATAGATATTTCATTAAAAAGTTCATTGCATTTCTACATCTCCACTTCCATGGCTGTTGCTATCACAGCATAACCCCTCCCTACATCTCTCCTCCTCCCGCCGTCCCCACCGCCTCATCAGAGCGCGCGCTCTCCCACCGCCCCCACCGCCGCCGCCGCCGCCGCTCGTAAAGGCGACCGCGTCGTAAAGCGCTGCGCTGCGCGTCTGTCTGCTGATTATTATTTATGAAGAAGAAGCAGCGGCGGAGCAGCGCCCGTGGAAGAGGCGCAGCGAAGGCGGCGGTGATAGCAGCGGCCTCGAAGACGAACCCTGGGGGCGGGGGGGGGTGCGCGAGAAGAGCCTCCCGAGAGAATGGGGTCTTCGCCACGCGACGGTTGGCAGGCATGGCGGAACGGCGCGGAGTTGTCGGATGGACGTGTGCTGCTGGAGAGAAGGAAGTGTCGGTTGGAAGGTGGGACTGTCCGGTTTGCGATTCTGTTATGTCGGAAGACTGTGGGATGGTTATCGTACTTTCCATTACGGGGCGGTTGAGATTTGGAGGTAGTGGGCAGAGAAGAAAAGCTTCTTTAAAGGCGAAGTGTCTCTTCTCCTTAATGAATCATGTAACGTTTCTCAAAGTGGTTGTTTTCACAGCATCTACAAATCACTGCGTCAAGTCTACTTGCGTTTTCTATTTTCTTGGCGTTACTACATCGATATGTTAAGATCATTTACTATTCTCTACATCCCTTAATGTAGAGCAAATACTACGTTGGCAGTTTGGTACTGAAAACTATAGTAAAGATGTTTCTATTCCAATGCTGTTTTATGCCAGGGCTTTGGCCTCACATCTGCCACTGAGTTCGAAGTAATATCTGAGTTTTAATGTCGTGGGCGATGATCCATATGAAAGACAATCTTCCTCCTAATCCTAAGGATGGAAATAAAGGCTGGGATAAGTTGGGGAAGAAAAAGCCGCCCATGAACCAGGGACCATTTAGGATCCGCCTGGAACTGATCCGAGGACACAAACGACCGTGGCTGAACAGAGCTTCCTATACCTAGAATTCTCCTCCAGACAGTCTGGAAAAAACGATCCAGACACATCACTGATATCACAAAATCCTACCATTGGCACTAGAACCCCCTCCCGATTTACGGTGTTTCAATTACGGATTTTCAGTTTCATTCTCGAATGTAAATATTTGTCTCAATACCAATTGAATGCTTGCATTTTATTGAATTTGGTGAAAGAACAAGTTATCTCGTTCTATATTTCGGTTTCGACAAACTTTCGAAGAATTTCATTTATTTTATTTCTAAATGCCCTCGAAAGATTTTGCAATTTGTTTTCAAGTGGATTTGATAACTCATTATTCAAATTCTTAGAAGGAAATGATAAGATTGTTTCGAAGAGATATGGAATGTAACTTAGAGCTAACGTGTAACTTAGAGCTATGTGTAACGTATGAATATAACGTTTCACATACTCAATTTCATTTTCTGATCAGCTGGTCATTCTTACTACATTAGCCTTCATAAGTTTGATTCAATATCTACTAACATCGTAACGTTTTTTATATCATTTATCTAACCGTTTTCGACATTCTTTAGGAAACACAGAAGCGCCCATGATGCAGTACATAATTGGCTTCCAATACTTTCGCTGCGGGCGTTTTTTAAGAAACTTCTTTCAAATTTGAGCATAGACAGATTTTTACTTATAATTGTTTTAACATTCTTATGATGTGTACAGAACTGGTCTAATAAGCAATACTTCAACATCAGTCTTGTACCTTCGGCAGAATACATAATAAAACGTATTGTATTTAAACGAAAATTATAATATATAGGATATTTGAAAGTGGAATTAAACGTTCAACTCCTGTATTCGTATTAAAAAACATTATTATAACACTCGATTGGTTATCAAACTCGGCATGACAGCCCCATCTAATAATCCTTCAATCTCAAATTGAAATAACATCTCTTAAGACACATATTTTGTACGTATTTGGCGTTTTGGGTCGACTGTTGGACTTGCCGGCTAGATAACGCGGTCCCCCATGTCTGGGCCTAGTTTAATTCCCACGCTTAAGAGAGACATGTGGCGAACATGATGTATTGTCTTCACCGTAACTAGCTAACTCCACCTGCCTGAGCTTGTCTTTGTCACAGAACTACAGAAATTGAGACGATTATAAAAGAAAGCTACAACTTTATTTTTGCCTCGACCGGGAATAGAACTCGGAATCTCACCACGGGAGGGTAGTACGCTGTCCATGAGCCATCTTAGATGCCTGCATATTCTGTAAATAACTATGATCGGTTAACTGATTGATTACTACTGATTTCGGGCGCGTCAACTGCTGAGGTCATTAGTCCCGTAAGTAAGCTGTAGTCCCGCGTGTTTGTTGGTGTGTTGTTGTTGGTTTTATTTTCTCGGGAGGTGACGGAGATTTATGCCCCGCTGGACGGCGAGATGCGGCGCCGACCTACAGTGGGTTGTAAATAACTATAAAAAGTTATTTACGTGCACAGCAGTATCAGGGGCAGTATGGACCCAGCGTGATACACAACACCACACTACTTTTCTTGTTCTACCGGGGGGACGAATTCCCAGGGTGGGCTCCTAGGCTTTGGCCTTTATCCTCATCCCTGCCGGCGCACAAGTACGCCGACGGACCGGTAACCGGATCCGGCCGGTACCCAGTTTGCCCTCACGGCAACCTCTCCATTCAATACCATGGGTGGGGCCGCTCTGCCAGCTCAGAGCTACTAGCTTTCCAGGCTAGCACCGGAGTCAGTAGTCGCCTGTATGGCAACTCGCCACTCACGTGCGTCGGGACGGCCGAGATCCCTTCCTCTTTGCCCAGAGTATTGGGCCACTGACACGACGAAGCCAAGAGCCCAACTGGCGGCCACCCGAACTAAGGTTCGGGCGGCTCGGGGCCCCCATCCCGTCTACCCGCTGCCGAAAGCTATCGACCCGGGTGTGGTCGTGACCAGGGCAACCTGGCGGATGGTCATATAACCGCCGGATTTCTATTTGTGGAATCCAGAGCACCCCGAAGGGTCTCCTTCCCCCAATCCTGCCCTGAGGTCGGACGGACTCTAAGGTCAACGCGTCAGGGGCCCAACTGGTGGATTGCCGGGTTGAACCGACAGCCAGGAGCTTGGCTTTTCTACTCACTGCCTAGGCTAACGACCTGAGTTGGGTCCGCGAGACTCGAGGTGCGGGTGGTCGTCTACTGTTTCTCCTACAAGAGATCGTGCTCACCTAGGTGCTCACGATCCCCCACCCCTGCGGGGAATATCAGGGGCAGAGCTGACTGCGATAAACGTCGCCAAGGCAGAGTTCTCCGCCGCGGCGGCGTGCGCAAGTGGGTGGAGTGGGAGTGGGGGAGGCGTCGCGACGGCGCGGCGCGCGCGTGCGGCGCCGCGGAGTGGGCGGGCGCCTGCCCGCCGCCTGTCGCTAACGCGGTAACGAGGTTATCGCTGCAAGTGCGGGGGCGGCGCGGTCTGGACGCGGTGCGGCGCGTCGCGACCGGCGGACGGCGCCCGCGGCGGCGCAGTTAGCAAAGTGGGGTGTGATGGGGCGGGGAGGGGAGAGGGAGAGGAGGGGTGAGGAGGAAGGGGGGAGGGGGAGGAGGGGAGGGGGAGGGGTGATGGGCACGTTAGGCCTCTTAGCGAGGGCGCCGCACGCCTGCGCACGCTCGCGCCTCGTCATCGCGGCGCGTGGGCGCGCGACCACGGGTTTCCCCACCGCACGAACCGGGTTGGGTGGCTCAGAGCACCAATTTATGTCACTGCAGTGTCTCAGACCGAAGATCTACGGTTCGAGTCCCCAGGTTGATGGCACTTTTGACACTGGCTACATAGCTAGATCGAATTCAGCGGCTGTCTGGAGGAGAATTCTAGCTGCTGGCTGTTCTGATCGGTTGTTTTCCATGGCTTCGTCGATCAACAACAAGTTAATGCCGAAGCAGTAATCTAACAAATGGGACACGGACAGCGCGCTATCTTTCTTTCCCCTTCCTTGTCCTATTCTCCCACTCACGTACATGCACCACGCTATCACACATGTTGGGAGACCTGACGGGAGCTTAGAGCGGCTAGAGCGGTGACCCGCTGTTGGGAGATACCTGGTTGGGAAAAACCTCAACATGCCTCCGCGCAAAACTCCGATCAGGTTGGCGCTGGGTGAAGCCATTCAGTGAGGGAAGAACTTCGCCACCTCTCGTGATTAAAAATGCACTACACATACGGCACTAATGACGCACTCAGAATCACTAATCAAACAAACACATCTACCGCACGACTACTGTGGACGCCTCGCACGGATGTGCCAAGATTTCGAATGATCTGTCCAGAAAGAATCTTCACGGACGAAGGTTCGGGACGTCCATCCCTCATATAAAAGCTTGGGATAATTGAAAACAGCATCCGGTTCCTCGATGTCGCATCGTTAGTGCGCAGTGGGAAGACACGGGTCTCCTGGGTTGCTCAGCGCGGGTGGCTCCCCAGCCGGGGATCGCGCAGACTCGAAGCTCTCGACTCGGGTCTCCCGACATGTCTGTTAATGTATTGGATATATAACTAAGGGGAGAGGATAGCATAAGGAAGAAGAAGGAAAGACCGCACCAGGTCCTTGACCCGTTTGTTGGCACTAGCATTATTATAGAGATAGCTACACACATACCTCACTACAATATTGTAATATGTTCCGAATGTATATTGCATGGCAATGTGCGACTGTAATTTCAAAGAATAATAAAATTGGTAAAGGCGAATAAACAACTGTACCTTAAAGAATCTATTTATTGATTCTTCAAATACAAATGATTCTATTACAAAAGTTTTGAATAAGATTTTTCACATTTTCAAGTATTTTCCCTGCGAACACCTGCAGTCCCTCTAGGCGAACAAACTGCCTACACTCTACAAACTCACTTAAATTAGAGTTAATTTGCAAGAATCTAGAGAATTATCATTGACGGAATTATTCCGTCTTATCTTCAATTTATCTGGTTTTAAATACTGAACCAATCACTGCCCAAATATAGTTTGTACTTGCAGAGATAATATTGTTATGTAAGAAACTTTAAAGGGTAACGAAGAAGTAGTTTTCACTTATTAAGCTTCTTCTGTTTTTTAAATGTTTAAGGCATTTATTCACGAAAAAACGAAGATATGATACAAACATTGCGATGATTTCATCTTCATTCTTTAATTGTTTATTCATCAAACAAACACAATATCAAAGTTGAAACTTCATTTGTGCAATTAAAATTAATGGTGAAATGTACTATGGGCTTCTTCGGTCCTTTTCCTCACGACTAGCACCATGAAACCGTCTAAATATTTTAAACCATTTAAATGAAAAACTCACCGGTGTACGAGTGAAATTTCTTTCAAACTGGAAGAATAATTCCCGTAACACTCATAATATTTTGATATTGGATCAAATAATATCTGGTTTCATTATTATTTCAATTAGGCGCTGTCAATTGTGGATTCTTAAGTTGGCAAAAAATAATATAATTTATCTCAGAGAATCATCTAAAAACTTTCCACAGTTTTCCGTCATATCGAGGTGAACATTGAGTATTTCCAGGGCCGCCAATTTCAGTATATACATCATTGTTGGAAAATCCTTTCGAACAGTAGTAAATATGCCATAATAATGTGTTATTTTCCATTGAAACGCTAAATGTCGATTAAGATCGGATTTTACTACACTCATCCATTGGTATCCTATCCGTCTAGTCAGATATCAAAAATTTAACGGACTCGCGTACAAAATATCCAGGAGCAACGAACATATCAATCGTCGCATACTTAAACCTGCAGTTAACATCAGAGCTACATCCGAAGTCGAATTATGAAACGTTCGGAGCCGGATAATCACACGGCACAGACGATCTGAAGGCTGGAAATCGGCCGTCGGACACGCGGTTCCGTGGCGTTCCGATGTCGACGCGTCTCAGCAGCCGTCGACGGCGACGTATTTGAATAAACGCTTCCACGCCTCGCTCGGGTGTTAGCGCGTTGATTTATCTGCAGAGGCGGCGGCCGCCCCGCTCGCGTTCCGGTAGTTACGACTGTTCTGACCGTAGGGCAGAGGAACAGTGGCATTGCGCGGGGAACGAGCTGTCTGATATATCGGTGCTCGAGCGGCCAGCTGCCCACCCACTCGCCCTACCACCCGCTCGCCCAGCCAACCATTAATGCAGACACACTCTCGCCCGCCCAACCACCCACACTCTCGCCCAACCACCCACACTCTCGCCCAACCACCCACATTCTCGCCCAACCACCCACACTCTTGCCCAACCACCCACACTCTCGCCCAACCACCAGCTCTCCTTCCTAATACCTCACTTAACCACCTGCAACTATCCCCCTTCGGGCTTCCCTCACATGAACCACCCGTTCGAAAAATGACCTGAGTCCAATCGTTCTTCCGCCTTATACTCGCGTCCTAATCCATTCGCTTGCTTACTTCCTTTCTATCTCGCCCAAATGCTCATTCTCCTCCTCACATTCGCACCATTTTTACTTTCTCGCCTTACGAATACTTCGTAAGAAGAGAAAGTTATGTAATCTTGCGCCGGAAAGCGGCAAATTTTCGCCAGAAAATCTCTTATAGCTGGGGTCTGGTTTCGTTTATTCAGGCAGTCAGCATTCCTCGCTTACCCATCATTTCCCCAACGTGCAATTCATTCAGCATCCAGTCCCAACCACGTACTCGGCCACTCACCTTGTCTTACCCACCTACTCATCCTGTGTTAATGTCTCGTGTCAGCGGAATTGTCCGCGAAGAGACGAAGCTTCTGGTGCTTCTCGCTCGCCACCTGCCTGCTTCGGTGGCCCGTTGACTGAGGTATACACATGTGTTTTCCGCTCTGGTCTCCTCACTGGAAGCAGTGGTTCGAAGAACCCACAGAAGAAACAACTAATGGATAGAGTAAACAAGTTACGGATTTAAAGACGAATCTAGAGCATTTTACTGTAATCGCTACCTCCATCTCGTGCGTCAAGAAATAAAACATATGCCAGGAGAACTGCACGTCATAAATGCTGAAATAAATTATACATTCTCTACATTATTCAGAATTTCCTGAATATACAACAAATTGGTTATATTCTGGCAGAACTTCTGTCGCGATAAAGAAGACCTCTGATCATATGGTTTACAATAATATTTTTTAAATGTAACCCAAAACTGTCACACAAGAAGCAAAATTTGTACGAGACGTTTAATCTTATTTTTCAACATTTCCTACATTATTAATTATTTAATAAGAAGAATTTTTGAATTCAACCCAGGCTTGTACGTAAATTTTCAAAATTCAGGTCTACCACAATATTCTTTTTTACTCCTTCACAATCTTAGTCCATTCTGTCTTTAAACCATCCCTTTCCGAAAATGAAACAAGACTTCACGTTGTGATCATTTCATCCACGCTGGGGTATCGTATTCCCCACAGTTCGCATCGGTAGATTTTCCATGATTTTCCCGATCAACACTAGGCGCATGCCGGAGCAGTACCCTAACAAACTGAGTCAAGGTCCGCCCGTGATCTTTCCTTCCTCTTCCTTGTTCCTTACCCCTTTCTTACACACACCCAACACAGACACACACACACACAAACATGCACTACACTACCACACATGTCGAGAGACCATTCGGGAGATTAGACTCGTCCAGGCTGGGGTGGTGCCTAGCAGGTGGGAGATGTTTGTGGGTTGATTGTTTACTTCGTGTTTCCGGCCACGTCAACTACTAAAGTCCCGTAAGTGCAGTACATTTTCTTTGCCTCGGGAGGGGGAGGTGATCTTCCCCGCTGGAGGTGAGACCTGGCTCCGACCTACACGTCGGCTAGCGGAGTTCAGCTAGTTGTGGAAAAGCCCCGCAAGTCGACTTGTAGGTTGGCGCCAAAAAGAGGCAAGATCGCCACCACCTCTCGTCATATAACATGTACTACAGTTACGGGCATTAATGACAACAGCCGTTGACGCGTCCGGAAACACGAAATAAAGAATCAATCCACCCACAGTTTGCACGTGCAGTGGTAGAGACGAGCAGCTTTGGAACCACTTCCGCGCAAAGTGTACTGCGTCGTCCATCAGTTTCATCTGCGTCGTCCATCGCACCGACGACGCGTCAGTGCGGACGCAGGCGCTGGCGGCTTCGCCGCGGACGCCGCTGCCTTCGGCACATTACGCCCCATTACGGCGAATTTATCTTCATTCGCGGTTTCGACAGCCCCGGAATCAGGTGCGCGAAATAACTGCGCCATTCGTCACCTCGCGGGGCCGAGAACACTCAGCAGCGCGGCGGGGTGAATTGACGGCGAATGCGAGAGTGACATCCTCGGATCTGTGAATAGGGCAACGTGTCCTCCTTCGGTGAGGGAGTCACATGGTCATCACTAGAGGGCGAATTTTAATGAAATGTAATTTTTTCTTTTCACTTAAAACAATACCTTTTAGTTCAGACAATGTTAAGACAAATGAAATGACCCACTTTTTACGACAGTATTTTCATACGACACATTTTTCTTCGATTTCGACTAATAAGTAATATTTTTTGTATTTTTAAAGTATGTTTCGCTGATTTAAGTAGATTTTAATATCGTTTAATGGTTCTTGCTTGAAATAATATTTACGAGATGCAACAAATGTTCTCCATAGAATTCCTGTATAGCCTATTGGATTGCTTCTCTCAGAAATTGTAATGTCAGCCGTTGTGAGTATCTAATCTAAGATTCCTACAATGCCAATCATCACCATTGTCTGTAAATAAAGACAGAGATTTCCTAGTAAATAACAGACCAAACCAATACGTTTGCAAGATAAGTTCACTTGAACAAAATTACATCAGTAACATAGCCAACTAGCTTGAATTGTTCATCTGTCATTTTTCTTTGCTTTAAGAACATTTTAAAAACATGTTAAGAGCATTTCATTGATCATTTTTGACGGTGTTTAAGATCATGAAAATTCCTCCCTCTACTCATCAGGTAATAGTTCTTTCTGGAGCTTTTTATAACAGAATTTTCACAATTTCATGATATTCGCTCTTATTAAAAAATAATGCATTTAATTTATTATTTAAGGGTACATTAGTTAATATAATGAATATTACGATTGTAGAATTATTGCATTGAATTGCATGGGCAAGGACATGTAACGCACATTTATTTTTGTTTCTAGAATTAATTGTCAAACATTTTGTAAACATATATATCCAGTTTTAACGTATTTACGGAACTATTACATAAACTATTTTAGTTTCCGTATGTAGTTCGGGGTTATTTTGCATAAGTTTTAATAAAAGTAATTTCGACTGTGTTACTTTTATTTTTTTACAAATTATACTCTATATTTCATGAATCACTCAGAAAACACTATAAGAGGAGTGGGATTAAAATACCTTTAATTTGCATTATCATGTCAATGATAGAAATACATCTTTCAAATAGACTATAATTGTAATTGATAAGTATCTACCTAAACTCCACCTGGGATAATTTTTCATGTAGACGCTTAATTCAAGAATTCGACAAATCATAATGAAACATTTTTTTTCAAGTAAATATTGCTTAGGTCGCAAAAAACATAAACAGAAATTATTCTCTCGTATCCTTATTAACTGTGAAAGGAGTTTAGCTGTAAAAGTCGAGGTATTCAGACCCTGAGGAATGCCGGGTTCCTTCCTTCCCTCGTTACTCCTTTGCAAAAGACCCGAAGAGCCTCGCAACGCGTCCATATCGCCAATAAAATGCGCATTCTGTGACCGAATCGCACTGTCAACACAACACACGCGCACCGCGACTTAGGTTCACCCCATTGTCGCTTCGCTTCTCAGCTCACGCACAGTCGCTCTCCAGTCGTCACCACCTGGCGAAAGGCGACCGCTTTAGCGCCTGCCGCGCGGTCCCTGCACCTCCAACACCTAAGTATCCGCGGAGACTGTGTTTTACGAGGCGTAATGGAAGGCGCATAAAAGTCCCGTACACTTAAATACACTGCGTCACAAAGAGGAAATTTCGTTGGCTCGTAGCTGTTAATTTTTAGTCGGGATCAGCCTCGACCGAACAATGGCAACCGGGTTCCAGCCGCGGTCCCGGGCCGACGCCATTAAAGCGATCGTAAAGTTATGACAGAGGAGGTGATCGAAAAGTATCAGGGCCGTCGAATGTTGCGCCGCGCCGTGGGGATTATAGAGAAATAAACAAGGCTCGTTTCTTGTTCGGGCGTTGACGCTAAAAAGCTCGCCTGCTCGAGGGCTATTGTGAAGCCCGGTAGATCTGAATGCGTTGAGTTATTGAGGAATAAAATTACGGACAGCTCGCACAGCCCGTGGGCCGCGGTGGGGCCCCGGCCGGCGGGCGGTGGGGGGGGGGGGAGGGGGCACCGGTGGGAGCCGCGGTATTGTCGGCGAGTTCGTGAATCGTCGGGTCGTTCCGGAGGCTGGGACGTCCACGGACGCCGCCGCCATCTAGCCCGCTTCGCTACGCCTCACAAACTTTAACGAGCGCGCGCGCGCGCGCGAGCACGCGGCCGCCATGTCAGTGCTCCTAGCAGGCCCCTGGCTGCCGCGCAGCCACTATAGAGAGATTCCTGTAAGAAGGGACCGCTTTGACAGCTATTACTTGGGCATTGCTGGCAATATCAGTGCAAGTTACGTCTATGCACTCATTTTATCAGTGCGTTCGTTTACAGTCCAGCTCATGTGCAAATGGCTTCGTAACTATCTGTTAAAAAATCATCGCCCTGCATGAGGTTCATTTGGTTCCCGATCGGTTTCTTTTTAGAGTAATTCCTCTGTACTTCGTCCCCGACTGCTTCGGGAGTGGAGTGTCGTAAGACCATTACGAAAACGCTGACTAACAAGCTCGGTCCCTTATGTTTCGTTCTATAGTTGCTACATAGAGCCTATAGAGAGATTCCTATATGAACGGACCGCTTTGACAGCTATTACTTGGGCATTGCTGGCAATATCAATGCAAGTTACGTCCATGCACTCATTTTGTCAGTGCGTTCGTTGACAGTTAGCTCATTTGCAAATGACTTCATCACTATCTCTTCCAAAGTCATCACCCTACATGATGTTCATTTATTTCAAGATATGTCAAAGTGGTCCCTTCTTAGAGGAACTCCTCTGTACCTCGTCCCTGGTTTCTCCGCGAGATGAAGGAGCATTGTAAGACCCTCACGAAAAAGCTCACTAACGACGACGATTCCTCATGTTTTGCTCTCGTTACCGATGAGCTGGTTAGTTACCGTTGAGCTTTCTAGTTAGAGTGATCCGTAGAACCAGGATATACTGAATGAGCGATGTAGTGTTTTTTTTATTATTTTAAACTACTCAGTATTGCCTGCCTTTCAACTCTCTTTTCGTCCTTTTCAATATTGCTTCGATCCCTGCCGCGGTGCGTGAGGCATGAGAAAATGCCTGCCAAAATTAAACCCTCTCACAATTATTTTCCTAAACAGATCCCATATGCGCTTAGACAGGCGGCGCCGTAAGTAATGGATAAAAATTACTTTACTGCCTCTGTGACGTTACCTGGTGGCTAATATGGGAGCCAACCTTTAATGGCAACATTGAGAGTCTGTAGAATTCCAAACAGAAAGTTCTAAACAATTCGCTCGTGATGGGGACAGGCCAACAGATCAATCTTCCAGTGTCTAGGCATTACAAACAAACATTTTCACACTATGGTCCGATTAAAATAAGTTGGTGATTGACAGTTGTGCTTCTGAAGCTGTAGTTCCATACAATGAAAGTATGATTTGGTTACTTTAATAAGTATTAATTTCAAGTGCTTATTTTCGTGTTCCGGGAAACACGTGATCAGTGGCACGGAAATTGTCAACGTCGCTCCCTTCCATTCGCAACTGTCAATCACTAACTTCTTTTAATCGGACCATAGAACCTCATTCGCTGAATGAGAGAGAGAAGGGATAAAAACATTTTCTCAGATTGATTTCGAATTAAAAAAGATTTTTTGATTTAAAATTTATTTTAGTACCATTCTTATGTTCTTTTTTCTACAAATATTTTCCTTGTTTCTCTCTATATTCTCGCAATATTTATAAATTTTCAGTGATCTTCAAATGGTATTATTACAAAATATAGAGACATAAAAGACAACATATTACACTATTGTAATATGTCCAATTAGTCGAGTTTGTAACAGAGGTCGTTTTTTGATATTACTACAAACGTTTTAGTGTTCAGTTAGATAAACACATTTCTTTCGTACGATGGTGAAAGTATTCCATTCACAACAATTAGTAACAAAACGCATTAAAATGTGAGAAGTCAGGATGAGCGAAAATTGCAATAAGCAATGATAAATCGCTAACTACTACAACAGTCTACCGCTGTAAATATTTGTAATACTCTTAAAATAGTGATAAACATGACTAAAAGAAGATTTAATTTAAACTATTATTTTTCAAAGGACTTTTTTTTAATAAATTACATGTCCATGAAGTTAAAGAAGTGGAACACACGGTCAATGTCACACTTACGAATAAATGTTGAACCTCATCATAAATCCTTTTTCTCTGTAATTATCCTTTAAAACTTTGCTTGAAATGTTTTACTTTGCAATTTTTCAGGTACATCGATCGGTTAATAGAATTTTATTTTCCTTTTCTTCTCAAAAAATATTGGAAATATGACATTTTCGCCTCTAGGAACAATAGTGAGAATTCGCTTTAATGTCGAACAGATAATAAGAAACCCCATAAAAAAGATTTGACTTCTCGTTATTAATGTAATTTTGAACTAATGTATAGCAGCTTAATGAAGTGATAAATAATTGGTAGCTTAAGTTGTAATGCTTTTTTAAAAAAGTTTCTCTTTGTTCTTTCAGAAAATCGAAATATCTGAGTCCAGCGAAATAATTCTTATTTCTTGAGAAGGCGTGAACATGAACTTCACAATGAAATAGTTATTTTGATTTGTAGACAGATGCAAGTAACAATTTGTGAAATGTCAGATACAATTTGTTTTCCAATTTATTGATTAAAAGGCCTAAGAGGATACGATCCAAAATCAAGAGACCTAAAATTATAAAAATTTGAGTTGTAATGAGAATATTTGGTTGACTCCTCGAAAATGGTTTTCATTTATGTCCCATATTTATTCTTGACACAAAATCAGATCCATTCAAAAAACGTTTTTGAGTGGTAAACAAATGGTAGCAGAAAGAAGACCGAAACATCCTGGAAGGACGAAATACTACAAATTTTACAAGAAAAAATTAAAGTGAAAGAATGGAAAGATTAATGTATTTGAAAAACGTGGGTACAGGAAAATGTATTTTGTACATAAGAACCTGTGAATAATAAATAAAAATCAGATCCTACAGGCAATTTCTATTCTGTTAGGTGATTTCGACTCTCATGTTTTTATTGAAAGTTACAGAAAGCAGCATTAAATCGTAAAACAAGAACATCATCTAGTTCACTGATTTATGGATGTCGATAACAGATTGGTTACAATTCATCTTATGGATCCAAAATTTCGCTCCATTGCAGAGAATATCCGAACCCAAACTTCGTTTCCCGCCAGTTTTAGTGCATTTCTACTCCGACAGGGGTTCCTTTGTCGCTCGGTCTTCCGTAATGTTTGGCAGTAAACGAGGATCAGAGCACGTCTCGAACTCCGGCCGTTAAATCCAGTCGTTTCCTAACGGCCAACTTTAGAGAGGGCGAAGACGGCTGGCGGGCAGCGGACCTCCAGCTGGGCGCGGGTGTGAACGACTGCCATCAGGTGCTCCGTCCCCGCTCGCAGCGCCGCCACCGAGCGAAAATGGAACGTAGCTCGCGGCACGCCGTAACTCGCTTTGTAATTTATCGCCCGGTATCAAAGAAAAGTCCAACTTTTAGGGGCAATGAAGTTCAGATTTACACTTTATGTGCACGAGGTATACAATCTTTTCTTTCATACCTACCAACCTGTTTGGGTAACATTTGGACACGCTTGGGATTATTTTTATAGCTGTGTATTTAACTTAATGCATTGCATTAGTACAAACTTACGACACAATTTATGATAATATATGAACGTTTTGTTAATCGCAGATGGTTCCTTCGCTTTAAAAATATTAATATTTAAAAAAATATTCGACCAGTGTACGTTATTGCAGGCATTAAGGTGCATATTCACTAGTAAAGTAACAATGTATAATAATAACAATAGAAATACCTTATTGTGGGTACAATCCTTTTCAAATACAAATTATGCCTACCATGCTACTACAAATAGGTACCTAATAATTATTCATTGCAGTGGTCTCCCAAATTAGCATTCTGCTATCATTGCAATATTTGTTTAATTGTCTCATTCCCTATTAATTTCTTGATTATTGAAAATTGTCCTCTTTTATTTAACCTTTTATGACATTATTCTTTATATGTTCTTTATCGTATTGTTTTTTCATGAGAGCATACAATGATTACATCTTTTCTGTTTTTATTGTTTGGGAAGTCAATACATCGTTTCAACTAGCTTCAAAGAGTTACCAGTGTGAGATAATGCACATCCAAAAGGCCTGTGGATTCTTCCAGAATTTCTCGAATAATAAAAAAGTTTATGTGATTGCTCACTGCATCTCGCTTCTGGGAGAAGGAAAGGGTCACTCGGAAAACAATCGGCGGTGCCGGGTGACGCCTTCGCCCGCTGAGAGCTTTTTCCTCGGGAAAATTCCGTGGCGCCGGTCGCTGCGTGTCTGCTTATGCAAGAATCCATCGGATTGACTTTCAATCAAATACTTGAGCGAGCGGTCGGGCGGGCGGACGGGCGGTCGGGCGGGCGGGCGAGTCAGGCAGCGGGACCCATACATATGGATCGCTGTCCGCGGCTGGGTATGGCACCTCGCGGCCGCAGCCCGGCCTTTGTCCAGGCCCCGAAACGCCAGAGCCCGCCCGCTGTCGCGCGCCTCCCGCGCAAGGATGGGAATCGGGCACCCTCCGCCGCTCTGGCCTCCTCTTCCTCTAGTGCAGGGGTTCCCAAACTTTTCACTTTCTCGCTATGGAGTAGACACAAAGTTGTTGTTGTTATTATTATTATTATTATTATTATTATTATTATTATTGCTCCATATCACGACTACAGATGTTATGAGTCGGCTGAATATAAAATCTACTCCAGGTTGCAACCAGCTACGTGAGGAGCGGATCCGGTGACTGTCAATGCCTCTACAATACTTTGCGCAAAATGCGGGCTGTTCCAAATAAAGCAATTTCTTGCTATTATTATTATTATTATTATTATTATTATTATTATTATTGTTTTTTATTATTTATTCCTATCTTGTTTTACAAGGATAATTTACATTGCATTTACTAGGAATTACTAACCATCGATAACCAGTTGTGATGGTTAGCAATACTGAGTTTATGATTTAATGACTTAATTTACACATTTACACATTATAATTTAATTACTTAATGTAATAATGACTTAATTTGTACAGTCAACAATTTTTTTTACACAGTCACAGTCAACAGTTACAGAGTTTTAATGCAGAATTTTAATTAATTTGTTTACATCATTGTCATCATGTTTTAAAATCCAAATCATTATCCTGCGTTTGAAAATATTAATGGATTTACTGTTTTTCAATGTCATCGGTAATTGATTATAAATGTGAGGCCCAATGAAGACTAACGTTCTTGGTATTAGAGATTTATGAATTTGGATTTTTTAAAATTTGATTAGTAGCCTTGCTACGTGTGCTGTAATTGTGAAATATTCTATCAGTTAAACTATTTCCGCTTTTGACATAGAATATTTGAAGTACTTTATATACAAAGAGATGTTGTAGTGGTAAAATGTTTGATTGTTTATAAAGAGGAAGTGAAGAATCAATCTTATTTTTTTATAGATAATGCGGATAAATTTGTTTCGAGTTATGTAATGTTGCGCGTTGCGCGTAAAGTTAGGTAATGCTGCGCGAAAAAGCGGCGAATTTTCAGTAGAAAAACTCTTTATTGCCCAGCCCTGGTAACGAAAAAGTGGATAAATTCAGTTGCTAAATTTAGAAAAAAAAAATACTCTGACACATAGTGTAGCCAGAATCCATGTTTTGTGAGTCCTTGATACCGAAATATAGAATGACGGGAGAACGTCTGTCCGTCTGTGAACAACATTAGCGGCTAAACCGTTCAGCCAATTTTCTCCAAAATTGATATTTCTCAATCGATCTGGCTAATTTCATGGCCCCTTGAATTTGAAATTGATATTTTAATTTTGCTGGTACTTAACATGAAGTCCCTGGGGGTCCATAAATTAAGTAACGCGAAAGAGGGGGGAGGGGGTTGAGGCGGCGTTACGCTGCGTTACATAGGGGTAGAGAGATCTTAGTTTAGTGTTACGTAACGATGTTTCTTTTTAAAATTCTTCAACATTTGCTGAAAAAGTACTTTCAAGAAAGTATGGTATATAAATTGTTACAATAAATGTAAATATTTTTTCATCAATGATATTTTGTTTGAATCTGTAAAGATTACAAAGAAAATATTCAAAACTTATCTATAGTGTAGGAGACCATCTATAGAAATTGCTCCCTCGTTTTTTATTAAATTTTGTTGTCAGATAGTGTGAAGGACGTTTAAGAGAATGGTGCAGGTCTCATGTTCGTTGAAAACACTGAGGTTTCGAATATTGGAAAAGTTCAAATTTTTTGGAAGTCTTCCTACAACTAAAATACTAAAGATAGAGATTTTTACTATAATGACATCTGTTTCTTAAAGATATATTTTGACGTAAGGTCATTTGAATACTTTTCGCGTACTTTTGCGTGAAAGAATTGGCGAGAAAGTACGTTTTGTTTTAGCACCACTAGTTCTTTCATAGATCCCTCCTTTAAAAGACTCGTTTGCTCCATTGACCTTCTTCGTTATCTCCTATAATATACAACAAACACAAAAATTGCACATAAATGTCTCAAAGATAACCGCTTCGTAGATCAATATTCAGTGAACATATAGATTTTAAATAATCGAAGACTCTTATCCTTCTGATTAGCTGCGTTTCTAATCATCTTTTTGTGCAATGGTTACATGTTAAGCGTTTTTAATTGATGTTTCTTCAGTGCAAATTGGAAGGAGTATTTTATCATCTTCTTTTTATATTCGGTTTTCTCGCTCTTTTTATAGTGAAATTCTACTTTCCAACGATCTGTTCAATAAATTAAGTGTTTGTTGTATTTAACAACAGTCTGAAAACAGGCTGAAAACTGCCAGAAGCGTGAGCATGGCATGTAGCTAATTTACAGGTGGAAGATCAAAATATCATTACAAAAATATTAAAATTTGTTGTTTTCATACGAGCAAAAGTATTGTAGAAACAAATATCAGTATGCGCATCAATATCTTGATATAAAAATCATTTTCTATTTTCATGACACTTTATTATATTGAAATTGAAAGATATGACATTTTATTGTTACAATGATAGATATATAAAAGTGAAATTTGAAAGTAAAATTAAATATCTCAAGATATTTGCAGCTCGAAATAATTTTTCTGAAATGAAGATGTCAATACAATCTAAAACAGCTCATTTGGAGTAATGTTAGCTAAATGAGCCTTCAGTCATACATACGTTAATGACGTCTTTATTTTCATAAGAAAGTTTGCTGCATATCTTGAAAGATATCATTTATTACTTAGAGGGAACATTAATTTCAGATAAATTGTCTCATTTGCCAGTTTCCTCCATTAGAAAATGGTTTATGACTTGAATATTATTTTATCCAAGGTAACCTTTGCAGAGATACATTAACACATTTCCATATTTAGCTGGCTGCTTGCAACATTAGGTGTTCTCTTCACTTTACCTTGAGATAGACCTCTCCTGTAATTTATGGTGATAAATGATGCCCGCTTTTGATTATATGATGTGGGTGCAAAGACATATACGACCTCTACCCGAAACCGCATTGAAGCCAAAGATGGCTCATCACCTTCCAAACTTGGAAAGGGGCCCCCCTCGACCTCTGCCATCTCGAAGATGGCCTCTCCGGCCAGGGCTCGCAGGCCACCCCTGCCCTATCTCCGGGCGAATCGTCAGCCGTCGTTAGCCCATCTGCCACCGCTACCGACGCGCCGCATCTCCAAGTAAAATCACCGGCAGAGCGAAGCTCAGGCGGCCGCGGCGAGCCGGTGGCGGCGGCGGCAGCAGCAACGGTGAGGTGGCAGCAGCGGCAGCAAACAGCGTGGCTACGGAGGTCGAAGAGGAGACTTGCAGGAATGGTGGAGGAAAGAGCGAAGAAAGTGGCAACGCATAAATGTAACCGAAAGCAGACCGTGTCACTCACTCAGAATAGTTCTACGGCAAACGGTGGGGTTGGGGTCATTGACGGAGATCGCAAAAGGAGGAGGAAGTGTCGGGGAGAGAGTCGTCGATGAGAGGCTCCCTGTGAAATGAAGTGATGTGGGAACGGGGTTGTGAGAGGTAAGGCGGAGTGCGATGAAGTTAGCAACAGCAACGTGAGGTGAGTGATGGCGGGTGATGGCGGGTGATGGCGGGTGATGGCGGGTGAGGGCGGGTGAGGCCGGGTGAGGCCGGGTGAGGCCGGGTGAGGCCGGGTGAGGCCGAGTGAGGGCGGGTGAGGACGGGTGAGGGCGGGTGAGGGCGGGTGAGGGCGGGTGAGGGCGGATGAGGACGGGTGAGGGCGGGTGAGGGCGGGTGAGGGCGAGTGAGGGCGAGTGAGGGCGGCTGAGGGCGGCTGAGGGCGGGTAAGGGCGGGTAAGGGCGGGTAAGGGCAGGCAAGGGCAGTGAGGACGGGAAGGACGGGTGAGGACGGGGAGGGCGAGTGAGGACAGAGAGGGCGAGCGTGGCGGCAGATACGCTACTGCGTGTGCCGGCGTCGGCGGCCTCCAGCACATTTGCATGGCTCGCCGCCGCCGCCGCCGCCGCCGCTGGAGCCGCGGGCGTCGGTGAATTATCGGGTAGCGTCGGTGTAACGAGCGGGGTTCCCCCCTCCCTGCCGCTACCGGACCGGTCCTCCGACGCGCGCTCTCTCTCCGGCAGCCGATGGCAACGGTGGTGGCGATGGTGGCGATGGGGTTCTCTGCTGCCGGAGAAGCGAACCAATGGCAGCGTGGAAGATGCAAAACCACAAGAAGTAAAATACAAAATCATAATATTTCCTTAAAACACCAAAAATATTTCAAATCTTCGATAAGGCGTCATCCATAAATTACGTAACGCTAAAGGGGGAGGGGTGTGAGGCGGCGTTACGCTGCGTTGCATAGAGATAGGGAAATGCGTTACAATGGGAAGGGGGGTAATTGAAAATACTCGAAATTTGCGTTACGTAATTTATGGACGGCCCCTGAGGATCCATAATAAATATAGTGATTACTTGTGGTCATCTAATCTAAAGGATGTAATAATGGGAACAGAGATAGTGTGCTAACAGCCTGAGAGATGATGACAGTAGAAATGCCAAGATACGGTACATGGGTGCAAGGATTAACTGATGTAGTTCAACTAAATGGATGCAGACGATGGTTTCAGCTGTGAAGGTACTTAAGTTTCCAGGTGATACGTGACCTGTATGCATTGTCTTTGAAACGTGCATCCAGTGTAGAAGCCAGCTTGCTCTTAATAACACGCTAAAGGATTAATAACATGCAATAAAGCGCTTCTTGTTGTTCTGCTTGAACACATAGCAATAAAACAGAGGAGTAAATATCCGCTTTGATTACAGTAGAACCGAGATAAAGGAATCATAAACCTATCGATACACTCAGAATTTTTTAGATCAACAATACGGAATGCATTATAGAACATTGCAGTTTCATTTTTGCAAAACTGCAATGTATTTGAGTCATAATCAAGAATATGAGAACCAACTCTCTTTGCATCGTAAACAAAATGTTTATGGCATTATGATGATGCATTAAAACGCAAAACATTCAACCAGTTATCTGTTCATCTAATGTAATGTTAATTTGCTACTTCAAGTTTGTTGAAACAGTATTTCATCTCCGAGTCCTGTATTCCATCACAATAAGAATCGACTTAGATTAAACATTACTTTCGGCAGTAAGGAACCTTTTACGCGAGTTAAGGAAATATTGTGAAAAAGTTTGAAATAGTGATGTTAAACTTTTGGGTCTGGAACTCAGTAATTATCACTTATTTAATAATCGTCACAGGAGTTGATTTTTCCATTAATCGTCTTTAGTTTCCTTCAATTGTTGGTAGGAAACAGACCAAAGTAACCAAGCTCTTATTTCGAGCAGTGATCGCATTCATATTCTCCACGCATTATTCGATTATGTCTTTGCGTACATTACAATTATCTCTAGAAAAGCTACCCCGGTTTGAAAAGCCATGACTCACTAATGACAAGACAGCGTTTGCTTTTCTTGCTAACTCAGAAATAAATCTGCAGAAAGTTATAAAACTTTATGTTCCGCTCGCCCTCTCATTTCAACGTATCTTAAACACGCGAAAACTTCTCGAATTAGTGAAACCATTGTACTCCCAAACGTATCAAATTTCTCCTCACTCATAAGATGCAAATAAAAACCTGAACATTCAGAAATTCGAAGCTCTTAGAAACGCCTCATTTGTTCCGTTGTGAAAATTACTACAATAACGTTTGGAAAAATATGCAGTCGTAATTCATCGATTAAGCTTACGAGCGAACAGAATTATTCGTGGCATAAAAGTGGCCAGCGTCCACCTGTTCGGGCGCGGTATGTTGGGGGTACGGGGAACAAAAGAATGGTAGTCTCTGGGCGAGATTCCACCTGCTCGCGCTCCCATGGCGGGCGGGCGCCTTTCGTTAAAATGTAAACATGTGGGAGAGGATTGCTGTAATGGCGATTAAACAACTCTCGGGCGCCGGGATTCGCCCCTCGGGACATGCGCACTAATTCCGACGCTGCCCGTCCGTGTTCTCGCTCGCTCGCACGCCTCCGGTCACCCCATCCCCACCCGACGCCCCGCTTTGCTTCGCATCCCGCCTTTCGTGCCGTCGCCTTATCGGCCATTTGCACCTACAATCCGATTTAAACAGAGTGGCATTTCAAGGTCACAAGCTGGGAGAGGGGGACGTCAACCGATCTGTAGCTCCAATGCCTAAAAACTTACTTCGTAACGAAGCTCCCAATTGGACGACAGTGTCCCCTTCACTGCCTAGCTCGTGACCTCGAAGTGTCACTCTTAAAATCGGAGTATATCTTTAGATAGCTAAGTACCGGCTTAGGTGGCTCTGGGCATCAGCTGATGTAACTATAGTGCTTCTGACCGGGAGGTTCTAGGGTTCGAGTTCCGACTGACAGGATTGTCGACACTAGCTAGACAGCTAGGTCGAATTTAGTTGCTGTCTGGAGGAGAATTCTAGCGGCCGGCTGCTCTGATCGGTAGTTTTCCGTAGTTTCTCCGATCAATACCAGGCAAAAGCCGGAGCACTACTTTCACAAACGGACCGCACGCAATCTTTCCTTTCTTTCCTCATCCTATCCTCACCCCTTACCTACACACACTTACACTTACGTGCCCTAGACTATCACACACGTCGGGAGACCAGTCGGGAGCTTAGAACTTGTCTCGGCTGGAGCGGTGCCCCGCTGGGGGGTAAAACCTGTTTGGGAAAAACTTCGTAAGCCAATGGGGAGGTCGGCGCCGGATCTTGCCACCCAGGTGAGGGAGAAGATCACCGACGCCGCTGCACCACCTCCACCAGCAACAAACCATGCACTATACTAACGGGATTAATGACCTTAGCAGTTGACCCGACCGGAATTCCAAATCAATCACTTTGGCAAAGGTACAGGACTTAGTTTCGAGATATTGAACACTGGCTCACCTTCTTAGATTGAATGATGACTTGGCTTTTATTTGGATAATAAACCCGTTTATTGAAATTGCGTCAAGTTATTGCACAATCTTCCCATCCAGTAGAGTAGCGTGATAATGTTTTCTGGGTGGTCACAAGCGATTTACATATTATTATTATTATTATTATTATATTATTATTATTATTGTTATTATTAATTGGTATTAATCAAAATGACACAGTATTAGGAAACGAATCGTATATTAACGGCACCGTTATTTCATCGCACTTCCAACGGCCCACTGTTTCATGTCACTCCTTTAAGCGCCTTATTCTTCAAAAAGAGGTTGATCATTCCAATAAGCTGAGTTTGTGTATGTTCTGTGGTGTGAGTCCGTCACAGGCCACGAACGAACTCGAGGACACCCGAAAGGCCAGCCTTCGTGAATTCATGTTGCCTGTAGTTACTCAGCGTGTGTCACGCAAGGATTTGTACTGCGCATGCGTGAAGTCTCCTAATTCCAGAGCCTTCCTTCTACGACGTGTAAGTTTGCAAAGAAGCGGGAAGTTCAAGACGCAAGCCTACAAAGGGCCAGATGCAAAACATATGTGAAATGGAAAATTATCAATAAGCAAATTATGAAGTAATGAAAACAGTAAATGTAGGCTCCGCCTTACAGCCTAACAGATACGACTACGGTTATAGTGAATTTCTGGGGTTCACTATATTTGATGTCAAAACTAAATAGAATTTCTCCTTAATGATTGATTTTATCAATATAAAGATATACCAAATACATTAACAGCACACACTGAATATTTCAAATCTTTATTCGACTTTAAAGAAATCAATTATTTTCAATTGTTTGGTTCGTACATTTTTCATTAGTAATTTCTCTAGATAATTCTCCAGAGTTCGTACACTCTCCATACTCGATTCTGCATTGTCCATTGTCACTAAGTATCTTAATCCAGTTTTGACAGCTTTCTTGCACTGTTGGAACACGGTCCCACTCTCCGAAAGCCCTTTTACTCTCTTAATAAGTATGAGTTCATTTCGGTAGCGGCATGGCGCAAGCAGCAATGAAACCGAGCGCTTTTACGCGCGGCGAGCCGCAGCGCGACGGGTGTTGCCAGGCTGTGGGGTTGTGGCAGTCGCGTGCATCCTGTCGCCTACGTAGAACACCGCGCGCTTTGTCCCGCGGAATATTATGAAACATCAAGCTTGAAACTGAAGCAAGTAGTCGCGCGTCACTGCCGCCAGCTGTAGCCCACGCAGAACACAGCCTGCGTTTCCGCAGTGGAATAGTATGACAAGGTCATCAGTAAGGTCCCCATTCCGGGTCCTCTACCTCCACCTCAGGGCAAGCTTCTGCGATTATGACCTTAGGCCGACGATATTTTTTCCAAGCTGCCTAGAGTTGGAATTTATGACACTGAGGCATATTTTTTTATGTAATTAATTTCCAGGGTGTTGTATTTCCCATGTTCACTACAGCCGAGGACGAGAGTCTCATATAGCCGAAACTTCTTGAGTTTGTTTGTAATGTAAATGAAACGGGACCAGTGACTTAAGTTCACTACAGTCGAGAGTACTCTATATGCGAGTTCGCTGTAGCCAGAGTCGACTTCAAGTTGCTACGCCGTTGATCCCATCTCCACATTTCCCTCCCTGCCTTTTGCCATCCTCCTCCGGATGCCCTCGCGCCTCCGAGCGCCCGGCTTCCGCCGGCCGGGGCGGCGCGCCGGCCGGGTCCCCGCCGCGAGCCACGCCGCGCGTCGCGCAACCATCCACGACCCCTTCGCAGCCGCCTGCGCTCGCGCGCTCCCTCGCGGCCACGAAATCAACATTCTTCAATGAGCGGGCGCGCTTTATGGGGCGGTGGCGTGGCCGCGCTGCCTCCGGCCGCGGCGGCGGCACGAAAACCTCGGCCCGACACTCGGCGTCGTAGTCCGCTCTTGATTGACTGCAAGGCGGGTGTCCAAAGCTGGAATGCAGATGAGAACTACAGGGATGGTTGGTTGGCTTAGTGATTCTTGGCGTCAACGGCTAAGGTCTAAGGCTAAGACCAACGGCTAAGGCCAACGGCTAAGGCCAACTGCTAAGACCAACGGCTAAGGCCAACGGCTAAGGCCAACGGCTAAGGCCAACGGCTAAGGTCAACGGCTAAGATACCGTTAATGTAGTGCTTGTGTTATCATGGTAAGTGAGGGTGGTACTGCTGGTGGTGGTGGTGATCTTCCCCTGCTGGATGGTGAGATCCTGCGCCGACCTACCGCCTGTTAACGGTTTTTTTCCTCAATCAGGTGTCTCCCACAAACGGCGCACCGCGTCAGCCGGGACAAGCTTTAAGCTTCCGACCGTTCTTCCAGCATGTGTGGTAGTGTGTGTAAATACAAGTGTGTGCAAGTAAGGGATGAGGAAAGGACAAGGAAGAGAAAAGCAAGATCGCACGCGGTCCATAGCCGTTAGTTAGGGTACTGCTCCGGAATTTGCCTGGTATTGATTGGAGAAACCACCGAACGCTATCGATCAGAGCAGCCGGACGCTAGAATTTTCTTCTAGATGGTGACTGACCCATATCTAGCTATCTAACCACGCTTCGCCGTCCCGCAACCATCCACTGCCCCTTCGCAGCCGTCTCCGCTAGTCTGCTCTCCCTCTAGCTAGTGAAGAAAATTCTGCCACTGTCGGCACTCGAATCTAGGACCTTCCGGTCAGAGGTACTGCATTAACATCAGTTGTTGCCTTGAGTCACCTCTCCCGGTCCAAAACTGTAACGCAGCTGAGCACTACAAGGACAAGTATGCCTGAATGAAAAGAAAGTACAGTAAAACTTGCTCAAATGACCGCCTCGATTAAGCGATCTCCATTGACGGTCATTTTTACATGGACCAAATAGATTTTCCCATATGACATTGTGAATTTTTCCCTATTTAAAAAGGCTAACCAGAATTGCAGCCACTGAACATATATAACGCGTAGATTTATCTATAAAATTCATCTCCAGCATTTTCGTTCTTTAGTAATAGACTAAGAATCGGAAAAGTGTTGAGAGATGCTGTTGATTTACTATCTTCTTGCAATGATATGCAATGTCAGATAACTTGCAACAGTCGTATCTAGAGTCACATATATCGCAGGGGGATTAACTTGACCAGAAAACTAAAACAAACAATGAGCAACTAAAACCATTCAATCTTTGGAATATTGATAGCTTTTAAAATTTCATTCCAATCTCCATTTTACCTTCAAACTTTATGAGAGGTCTTTCCCTTGACACCTTTCATAATCTCAACAGGTTTGAGGTTCGCGCAAAATTCGCTGCATTACTACAATCAGATTCAGATTAATTGTTGATCATTTGGTGTCCCTTGAGTGAACGTTATTCAGCAGAAGGGGGCTGTATATCTCTCACGCTGGAACATGATACCCACTGTCGACCCACATGTCAGCTATTTCCGCGATTCCCGCGATTTCCCTCTCCATGAATCTCCGTCTATGAGGCACCGCTCGAAACGGGATCAACCCTAAGCTCCCGACTGATCTTTCAACATGCGTAGTAGAGTAGTTCATGGAACTGTAATCTCTATGTGTAAAGGGAAATGAGGGAACAGGCATGATGAAGGAAAGATCATCCCAATGGCGGGGCCCGTAAATGCACTACAGTGGCATTCCGCTGATGTGGTTCGGGGAAACCACGGAAAACTACCAATAGAGCAGATGCCGATAGAATTTTCCTCCAGATCTTAACTGAATTTAACCTTGTTCTGCAGCTGGATTGGAAATTCCGCAATCGCCGAGTCTCTAACGGTACACTGTCAGATATTTCCGCGTTACCATACAGCTTTGTCTCTTGCATCCTAATATTCATGATAATCATGAAAACACATTAAATTTAATGTACACATGCATATTAGGATGCAAGAGAAAGCTTTATGGTCATATTTTCAATGAATGAATGATGTTGATGGACTGGTGATTATGAATATATGATATGACTAATGACAGGCAGGGAAAACGAGAAAACCTCTACATTAGATCTACCCTGTTTTTAACTCTTGCATTAAATTTAATGAACAAATATATTAAACTCTTTACAATGTACAAGGTTACATTGAGTTTCATGTGCAATACATTAATCTACATTAAATTAAATATTTGTGGTAGTGAAGAACCTCCCTGTCAGCGACGTTGGAGACACAAATGTCAATACTGCCTCTGAGCCATCACTGCCAGAGATTGCGCTTCTCGCATTTCCCACCCCTGGCCGGGAGCGCCCCCGGGCGGCGCGTTTTGTCGCGGCTTCCGTGCGAGCAGCAGCGCACGGCCGCGCCTCGCCCCGCCCCCGGCCGCGTACCTTACACGCCTGCTGTTGAATTTCAGACGAGCGACGCGCCATGGCCACTGGGCATTACCGTCAGTAGCTTCTGACCGACACCGCCGCCATTGCTGCCTCCGTCGAGGCGCGGCTGTTTCACAGCCTTTGTGCCAGCTGCGGTAGCTCAACGGCAACATCGTTCCTCCTACAGCGTTGTTGATCGGAAGGACCTAAAGTTCCGTGCGCGGCGTTGGAAGATTTTCGACTCCAGCAACATAGCTTCATATATTGTCTAAAGGAGAATTCTAGCGGCTGGCTGCCCTGATCAGTTTTTCGTGGTTTCTTCCGTTTAAAATAGAGGAATTACTCTAAGAAGGGACCATTTTGACAGTTCGGGAAAGAAATGAATATCATGCAGGGCGATGATACTGCAAGTGATGAAGTAATTTACAAATGAGCTTACTGTAAACGAACGCACTGACAAAAAAATTGCATGAACATAATCTGCAGTTATGCTGCAAGTAGTGGCCAAGGAGTAGCTGTCACTGTGGTTCCTTCTTATAGTAATCTCTCTACACTAAGCAAACGCCGAAGCAGTAGCTCAACAAACGAGCTACAGATCACGCGCGAACTGCCCTTCCTTTTTTTAAATTATCGTTTTCCCTTCCTCAACACTTAATCACTTTCGTGTACATGTACTACACATTGACACATGTCAGGATACCAATCAGGTGTTTAGAGGGTGCTGTGGTGGTGCCACGTTGGGGGAGTTACCCGGAGAGGAAAACCTCAAGGATGTTTATGTCGGCGCCGGACCTCACGTTCCAGCTGAGGAGGAATACTGTCACCTCTCGGGATACAGTATGCATTACACCAGTGTTGTCAAGGTCGATGCAACGAGCGGGAGTCCGTGGCACGAGTGCCACGACGAAATCGCCCCTTCACGTAGTTCGTCACCCCGCCACAAGTGACAACGCCCTCCCTATTGTAAAGCGAAGGGGTTACTAATGGTTTCCTCTCCCGACGCTACTTGCGCTTAGTAGCTCGTGGCATGCTACGGTGCCACGACGCGTGCCACTGCCATCAGCAGAAGACCTTGACAGCACTGCACTACACCTTTGCAACAAATTATTAGAGTAACTAATGCACCCAGAATCAACACACTCGCTTGCCTCCGTCACCGCCCATTTCACTCAAAAACGCAAAGTAGAAACGAGAGCGTTCGCTGTGATTCATCATCAAAATAGGCATTTACTCAATTAATTAGGCTATTAGATTTATTACGGACCCAAAATTCAATGCGTTCTGAGCCGACGCATTCTTTTTCTCACGTTTATCATCGAAGCACAGTTCATTAGGGCGTCTGTTCTGCGAGTGAGCATGTTATTCATTTCGATGTATGTTTATCATTTCCTAAAATGTTAGTACTGATGTCCTCATTTCTCTCTTCTCTGATGCTGAAATGTTATATTACGCAATATATCGAACGGACTACCAACTAACCCGGGGATGTGGAGGAGTAACAAATTAGGGACTGTTCATAAATTACATAACGAAAATTTGGAGTATTTTGAATACTTCCCTCTTCCCCCTGGAACGCACTCGTAACGCGCGCTCGAAACCCACTCCCCTAAATAATTATGCTTTCGACAAGATCCCTTCAATATAGCATTGGTAAAATATATTTCAATTTATTGGAATAATTTATACATCATATTTTTTTAATTTACTTATATCTTTTTAAAAGTAATTTTACTGGTTTAATATAATAATGAATAAAAGGAATTCTTTCACCAAATGTTGAAAACTTTTGAAAATAAATATCGGCGATACGTAACATTGAACTCTGACCCCCCCAACCCCGTGAAACGCAGCGTAATGTAGAATTAAACCCCCTCCTCACGCTTTATCTTTACGTATTTTATGGACGACGCCTTATAACTTTTTGTCAATCAACATATACAGCGACACATGCGCCTGCGTATTAGGCAACTATTTATGCACAGGTGTCTACAAGTCACGTTCTGAAGTAGTCAAGATTTAACGTACCAGCCGAAGACCTGTGCATTCCAAGTTGACTAACATTCAGAAGCAAATACAACGTATGTAACACCGTAAAATTTTCAACAATACATTCATTGGCAATAAGTAAGTGTTTTTGAACCTTCATCTAGAAGTTTTTAACATTTATCCTGAGGCTCACAGTAATTGCTCAGTCTAATTTATCAAGCATTATTTCTTGTCTAATTTCTGTAATGGGAGTAATTTATTATTTTAAATATTCTAAACATAAATATCACCACACTTTTTTATATTTTATTTTATTTTATATTTTACTACCGCCCCCAACTTCAGCACCCACCACTATAACCGCTAGCATTTCCATTAGTATCGCGCATCGAGCTCCCCACCACTTCACCACCATCACCCTTACTCTGCACCGGCTCCGCCACGCCGCACAACGCACGCAAGTTTCTCGGGCACTGCCGCGCGCCGCCGCCGCCGTCTCCGCCGTCGCCGTCGCCGCCGTCGCCGCCGCCGCCGCCGTCGCCGTCCCCACCGCTATCGCCACCGCCACCAGAGGCCGCAAAAGTGCCCGAGGGTGCGAATACTTTCCATGTGTAATGCGCTTTGGCCAAATGCGCCGCGCCGGTGCCCCCGCCGCGGGCGCCAACTCCCAGCAGCCGCCACCGTGTGGCGTGGCGTGCCGTGTCCCGTCCAGGAAGGCAGGCGAACGCCGCCGCAGGCACGCGCTCGGAATCCCGTCTGCCACCCCGGTGATGTGTAGCGTACTCGCTGGTTGAGAGACAGAAGGCTATTCGAAATATGTCTGCAATGAATTATGTTTTGCAAAGGTTGGGCCGTCATCAATCATGATATCACGTTTCAAACGCGTACGAGCAGTACAAGCAGTTCAAGTAATGTACATTAATATTAATAATCACGCATTAGAATTTCATGAGTAAATGCTCAAAGCATTAGTCACCCTTCCGAGAATTGCAACTGGGTTTCTTTGTTTAAGCTAATTTGCTTTAAATTATAATTTAACAAAAAAGATATCTTAAAACGTCATAATGAATCAGGAAACTCACGACTAGATTTAGAACGGTTTTAATTGCCAAAAAACGTATGGTTTCAACGGATGTCTATCGGTGAGACTAAATAAAGATAAAAGGAGTATCATAGAACTTCGGTAAAAGGGAGTATTCTGGCGTCGTGGCAACGCTTTCAAGGGGGTGGCACGCCTAAGCCGAAAGGAATGGTGGAAGGGCACAACTGAGCTAAAAATAAAGGGACGCCAGGATGTGGCTGCGTCAGTAACCCCCCACACACACAAACATAACTATTGAGCAAGGTCGGTGGCGGATCTGGGACGATTGGGCAAGATCCCTGGAAGTACATGCGGACGCCGACAGCATAACGCCGGGTGCGGGAGACGTGGGTGTATATAAAGCTGGCGCCGTCTGCGCTCGCGAAGATTCGTAGAGCTTTGTTGTTAGCCCAAGGGCTGGGCGGGATCTGTAGTGTACTCAAGCATGTGGTTTCCAGGGCGGAGACCGGTTAGGCGCCAAGCCATGTAGGTACGTTGGTTACCGGGTACATAAGTCTGATAGCATCGCATCACGCGTTGTTACCTGCCTTAGGGCAGTGGCACTGGGCTGTAGGTCTGGGGATGGTCGCGGGGTTTTCGCGGCTAAGGGGAAGAAAAAGGTTGCTGGAGTTTGATCAGTATTTGGAAATGTCTTTACTTCTTATGTTACATTGTAAATAAATGTAAATATTATTATCTTCAATGCAGTTGTCTGTGCCATTTACTTCAGTACGTCACAGTAACATAGTCGCGAACACTGCATTGATAGCTGTACATCGGAATTTTTCTTCTTGTACTGGACGCAGTGACGACTCGGGGGTATTCGCACGTTAGCATGTGCACACCTAAATTAATTCGGTGTAATTTCTCTTAAACATCCCTTAAAAAGAGGGGAATATAGATTCTCTCAGACCATTTACGAAACACGCTATTTTAAAACACGCGTCGTTTGGAAACTGCGATTAAAGCTGCGCCGCCAATGTCCTTCCTGAAAGGCAGCCAGAGCACTCTCAGAAAATGTGAACGAGGAGTGGGAGTAGTAGGCAGCCGCGGGGTTGGGGGGGAAGGAGACCAACGGTGGCTTCTAGACTGAGATATCACTCTGTCATCCATGCAATTACTACTTCGGAGTCGCAGTAGCGATCTCAGTGAGTGCCTTGACATGTCTCGAGGATATAACACTCGGTTAGCACAGGTTTTTTGAGAAAAGTGTGACATTGAACGAAGAAATGTGCGAGATATATCTCCATTTAAATTAGCATTAAACACTTCCAAAATGACATTCTTGCAGTGTTGCATTCATAAGAATGTAAATTGAATATTACATGCATATTATTTTTAGTTTTAAAGCGAGTTGCAATTACAACTCCATTCTGAAGAATTCAAAATCCAAATGAACTTTGTAAACGTGTGTACACTCGACCCCAGTCATAGTGAACTTCTGGGGTCTAACATTTTTGGTTGACTATATCAGAGGTTCACTATATCCGATGATGTCGAAATTAAATAGGATTTATCCCCAACGATTGATTTTATTGATATAAATAGCAAAATACATTAACAACACTAATTGAAAATGTAAATTTCTTTATTTTTCCTTTCAAAAAGCAATTATTTTCGATTGTTTGCTTCGTACACTTTTCATTACTAATTTCTCTAGATCCTTCTCGCGAGTTCGTGCTCTCTCAATACTTGATTCTGCATTGTCCACTGTCTCTAAGTATCTTGATGCAGTCTTGACACCCTTCAATGCCCCTTCCACTGTTAGGAGTCTCATTCTTCAAAGGTCCTTTTTCATCGTCTCATAACTTATGAAAACGTTGTGGGATGGTGGAAGCGGCTAACGACACTGATCGCTTTTCCACTCGGCGCAGCGGGTATCGCCAGGCGGCTGTTAGGATGTTGCAGCCGCGCGCTACATATTGCAAACGCATACGTAGGCTACGGATGTATACATGTAGGAATCACAGGTTTACGATTCCCAGAAAAGCCCAACACGAATTGCCGTAACGAACGTGTATTAATCAAGCAAAGATACAAAACGCACACCCACTACAACACATTAATACACTGGACTATTATAAAATTGTTTTTCTATGGCAACCATACTTCTGCCTCTTCTACCATGCGGCACCGTCGTAGCCCAACACCGGACAAGTCAAACATCAGATCCCACATACATAGGCTACGGTCGTATACGTAGAACACAACGGGCTTTGTCCTACTGAATATCAAGTAACATCAAGCTCGAAACTGAAGCAAGCAATCGCGCGTCGCCGCCGCAGTTGTAACCCAGGACAAGGCCTTTGTTTCCGTAATGAAATTGAGTGGCATGAGGTCATCTGTAAGGTCCCCATTCCGGATCACTACTTTCACAGACTTCGATTATGACATTTGACCTTTGCCTAGAATAGGAATTTGTGACACTGAGGCGATATATTATTTTCCAGGAAGTAATTCATTTCCTAGTCTTTGAATTCTCTATAACCGGGGTTCACTAAACCTGAGGTTCAGGTTCACTATAACAGAATTTTCTTATGATTATTTGTAATGTAAGTGAAACGGGACCAGTGACTTAATTTCACTATAATTAGGGGAGAGAAAGAGGGAGAGAGAGGGGGACGGATGGGGAGAGAGGGGGGAGAGAGAAAATGAATATGGGAGGGAGAAAGAAGGGAAAAGCCGCCACTGACTGAACGCAATGTAAGGAAATGCAAATGGAAACATTATGACTTTCCTAAGACGTTGATAGCTCTATTTTTTACCCTGGAAGTTTTGTGAAGAAACTAACAACTGACTCCAAAATTGTGCGAATGACGCTTGTGATTCAGACAGTGGCGACCACAAAATAAGTAAATTAATTTATTCACAGCTCAGTCAACAGTCAGCAGAAGATATCACCATCTTCTTGAGTTAGACCTTCAGGAAGAACTAAAAAGACAAGCTGTGTATGGTTGAATGAAATATTTTTCTAATTTTGAACACTTTTGTAATTTTGTACTTTTGAACTAATTGTTGCTGTGTAGTACGTTGACAGCAGAATTGATGCCATCAGGTTTTATTATTGTAACAGCTGATCTACATCTATACATGTCTAATTTCATGAGGACATTTGCCTATCCGTTAGAACCGGTACTGAAAAGAAAACTCAACATATGAGAAAACACCTAGGATTATTATCAGTATTTCGATTGATTATGACTTCGGCGTTGTGAAAATTAGTTTCTGTATCATGATTTTCACAAAATATCTTAAATTCATTTCCCAAAACACAGAGATATGAAAGGTGAGAGAGGAGCATCCTATAAAATTAATTGCTTCTTTTATTCAGTGCAGAAACTGTAGACGTCCTGCGTGGAAATAAGGGTTTCTCATAGAAGTGCAAATAATGCGAAAGAGATTCGTTGTGTGTAAGTACTCATTAATATAACGTATAACAACTGTCTCCTTGAATTGTTATTAGTCCAGAGGTCAGTCGTGGGCTGATGATAATGATGGTTTAGAATTATTAGTTGCAACCATTAATTATTTGCAGTCATCAATAATTATTTAGGTGCAGTCCGTCATGTGAAAGTAGTTTGCCTGAAAACCATTTAACGTGTTTGCGGCGTCATTTAGTGAGAACAGACAAATGCCGCGAAATATTATTGAAAATTTCATCAATCTTGTTTCTTATGATTAAACTTTTCAAATTTTGCTTGCTTTGTTTTTACTTTTACCTGTTGATGAGAATGCACAGGAGACAAGTTCCGTGAGCTGAGCTCCGGCATCGAGATCTCATTTGTGATGCACACTCGAAAGGCATGCACAGGAAGACCGAGCTCTTGACGTCGGTCACGGACAAAAGGAATGGACGAGTATTTGAAAGTACTTGCGAGACCAGAAAGAAGGTTTTATTAACTTACTTATTTTTCGCTTTGGCTCCCTTGAGGGGCCGGTTGCTTTCGGCTTTCGGTCATTGCATTCGATTCCGAGGACACCCCGCTCACGTTACTCACAATAAAACATGTTCCCACTGTTATAGTTCTTCCTTAAAGGTAATAATAATAATAATAATAATAATAATAATAATAATAATAATAATAATAATAATGATCTCTGCCTCTAATGAGGCAGGTCATGAAAGAAAGCAGTGATCCTGCAGACATGTCATATAGTTCGCAAGTTCTTGAACTAACACCAATGAGGCTACCACATTGGTCATGAGGGTCTGAGTGAAATCTCTCTCCTCAGTGATTAAGCTCTTTCCTATTCGTGGCAGGATTGGGCAAATTGAACCCAGCACAAGCAGCTGAGAGTGACAAGATAATAATAATAATAATAATAATAATAATAATAATAATAATAATAATAATAATAATAATAATACCAGGATCAACAGGAAGAAATTACATCAATTTCAATAATAATAATAATAATAATTATTATTATTATTATTATTATAACCAGGAATAAAATATCAGCAATAGGTAGTTTGGCGGTGCCTGTAGCCGAATTCAGTTTCGGACTAGTGGACTGGACTGACCAAGAAATTCGCATCATGGATCGAAAAAACAGAAAACTGCTAACAATGCATCATCTTTCCCACCCTCGAGCTGATGTATATAGGTTTTATGTGTCACGTAAGGAAGGAGGAAGAGATTTCAGACAAATTGAGGCCTCCTGGCACAACGCAATAGTCGGGATAGTAAGTATGTAGTTGGCCATAAAGATGACCCTCTAATGAGGCAGGTCATGAACTCTGACCGAAAAATGGGAAACAGAGGCATTGTTAGTGTAACAAGAAGCATTGCAAAGAAAACTATGCAAGCCACGCAGAATGACAGACACTGAACTTCTGATGCTACTAAACATGAAATGTGAGACGCAAAAGATGTTAAAGAAATCGTGGCGAAACAAACCACTCCACGGACAATATTTAAAACGAATTGACAGAGCACGGATCAATAAAGATCAATCATTTATGTGGCTTAAAAGGGGAAGAATGAAGCCAGAACCGTAAGCACTTGTAATAGCTGCCCAAGATCAGACCTTGAGAACACGAAATTATGATAAAGCGGTTCTCAAAATTTCCCAAGATGATAAATGCCCCATTTGTCAGGAACACGTAGAAACCATTAGTTATATTGTCTCAGCTTGTCCAATCCTAGCAAAGACCGAATACTTGAATAGACACGACAGGACGTGTAGCTACCTCCACTGGTAGATCTGTACCGCCCTCGAAACACATGTCCAAGTGGTAAGAACACCGGTGACGTCTGTTGGATTGTGTACGATATTGTACGACGAACAAATTCAGACTGATCGCACGATAGCGGCAAACAAACCGGATATAGTTATCCGAAATTTGGAGAAAAAAATCGTGTTTACTTGTCGATGTTGCTGTACCTTGCGATCAAAGCGTCGTTACCAAGGAGGCAGAAAAACGTCTTAAATACAAGAGTTTGGAAATCGAGATCAGCCGAATGTGGGGCGTAAAAGCACAGATCGTCCCGATAGTTATCGGAACTCTGGGATTTGTTCCGTAATATTTGTGTAAGAACTTATATAAACTTCCAGGTAATTCAAAAGATTGGGAAGTGCAAGAAATTGCTTTATTTGGAACAGCCCACATTTTACGCAAAGTATTATAGAGGCACCGACAGTCCCTTGATCTGCTAAGGTAGCTGGTTGTAACCTGGAGTAGATTTTATACTCATCCGACTCGTAACATATTTAGTTGTGATATAGAGGAATAATAATAATAATAATAATAATAATAATAATAATAATAAAAAACTAAAAAACTATGCAAGACAAAGAATAACACACACATGGAACTTCTGATGCTAATTAACATGAAAAGTCAGACAAAAATTGTTAAAGAAATCGTGGAGAGGCAAACCATTTTACGAACAATATATAAAAAGAACGTAAAAAGTGCAGATTAATAAATATCAATCATTTATGTGGTTTAAAAGGAGAAGAATTAAACCATAATCGGAAGAAGTTTTAATAGCTGCCCAAAATCAGGCTTTGAGAATTCGACTCTATGAAAAAGCTGTTCTCAAAATTTTGCAAGATGATAAATTCCACATTTGACAGGAACAAGTAGACACCATTGATCATTTCGTGTGAGCTTGTCCAATTCTAGCAAAAAACGAATACTTGAAAATACACTATTGGGTGCGTTGTAAATGTACTGGTAGATCTGTAACGCCCTGGAAGTTTCAAACTCATGCTCCCAATGAAACGAACACTCACCAAAACCGATTATGTCTGTTGGACAGTGTACGACCAACAAACTCAAACATCAGTTTTGGCTCGTTCTGGTGCGTCCGTGAACGGTAGCGGTAGACGTGTTTGTGGTGCACGCTACAAGTTTGTGAGTAACTGTTACACGAGTGAGTGTTCATCCTTCTGTTATATACTTATGGATTGAACCAGAAAATACAGTTGATACTCAAAAGCCAGTTGCCCCAGCGGCTGGCATCATACCAGAATGGAAACTACCACCAATGGCAACGTAACCTCAGAACCTACTGGTAAACAAGTAAGCGAAACCTTTTCTCTTGTGGTACAATCGGAAATTTACCGTAACAAAAACCAAGTATATTGTGACGAATTATATTCGTAAGGGCTAGAAAGTAAAAAGTTTCATGGAAAAGGGGACTCAGAAATGTAGTTGCCTCCTGAACGTAATACTCGTACATTCTGGGTATTAAAAATGGAGGTGGAGTCTTGTATTCGTCTCTTTCAGGAAGTCTTCTCTAGGACTCTGCCGGCAGCGCGAATGCGAGATGTAGAATGATAGGCAGTCGAAAGCGGAGGGGAAGATCCGTCATCGATCGAGGGACGAGCGGGGAACGAGAGCCCTCCCGACCACGTCACCGAACGGGCCTAAGGGCCTCGGACACTGAGTCAAGTTACTGTCGTGGCGAACACAAGACAACTAGAGCCAGGGCCTTAAAACTCTCCATCAAAACTGGAGACAAAGCTTGAGAATGCTACTACAGGAGACGCTAGTGGCGCCGGGTATAGCTGCAGGTTAGGCTCGCCAACTTCCGCACATAAAAATTGGCTGATTTCTGAGAAATACGAGAAATGTCTTCTAATTGTTCAATTATTCATAATATGTAAGAAATCTATGAAGAAAGGGCGAACATCGAAACTATTTTCTGTAACATTTCGCACCTGCTTGCGTCTCACGAATCTATGCAGCAGCCACGAATATTTGAAGTATCGTTGTCAGCAGTTTGTATTTTATTTACTGTAAGAAGGTGCTACAGGAGAGAGCGCCACTGTAATGATCTCCACCATGATATATGGGAGTTAAAAGGCCCTGACTAGAGTAGTGCAGTGAGAGTGAATGTGATGAATGACTGTTTAACAAGCGTGAATGCGTGAATGTAAGAAAAACAAAATTAAACAATGAAAAATAAAACATTTCACTGTATTAAGAATTCTTAGTTACCCGTAAGTTAGGCATGCCAAAATGCTTGTATTTGTAATTGTATAATTAGATTAAGTTACATTTTAGGAAGATAAAGACCTCCCCTCTAGCTGTTTACGCCGCAAGGCTATAGCTCAATGTATCCGACTTATAAAAATAAATTCCCGTCTCCACAAGGGAAATTGTAAAAAAAATGTAGAATGCTTTTTGGCTCCCGTGTCGGCTGCTGTGCATCCTCCCGCTTCCCGCCCTCGCCCTCGTCCGTGTAAGTAGCCCCGTCGACGCGTCGAGGTCGGGGCCTTCTCTGGACGCCGCCGCTGGGTACGAACGCCTGCCCTGTCCACTCGTGGCGTGCTGCAGGTCGTAGAGAGATCGAGATAAAGGGAATGAGCGGTTACCTCGAGCGCAACAAGTTTAATTGGATTCAAATTACGACCTTACAAACAGTCCGGGATTACAAGTTCCGAACGTTTGTTATGATTTAATGCCGTGAAAGGGATGTCACCTCTCGCATTTTATACTTTTTGAGAGCCTCTTTCTCGCTTATAAATCCGTTTGATTATCTTACAGGTGGTCAGAAGTAGAAATTTTGTTTTATATCTTACAGGTTTCTTTTATGAGGCGCGTCTGCTGATGATATTAAGACCTTCTATAATGTATAATTAATTGCATTTTTCAGTATGTTTTGGTCGCTTTTGAATCACAGTTAGGTTCCATGGGACAGTAAATATATATATATAAATATATATTTAAATATGTATAAATATATATATAAATATATATATATATATATAAATATATATATAAATATATATATATATAAATATATATATAAATATATATATATATATATATATATATATATATATATATATAGAATACCATTGAGAGTCTTTTTGTATTCCGAAGCATTAGGATACGACAAACAAAAGAAAACTTCAGCGACATCACTATTAACAATTTGAAACCAAAATTCAGTTGGCTTTATTTTATTTTCTACAATTTGCAATTTTCCATGTAAGCGAACTTCATCATTGACCTTTCATTCCACATTTCTTAAGAAGGTAGACAAAACCTTCCTCAATTCAAAACTCATTTTCCTTTCTTGCGGCTTTGCGGTGTATGCGGCATTCAGTAGCCCCTCACGAATTACAATACGAGAAAGCAATTGTAATACCACGATAATGAGAGCAAAAGTAATAATAGAAATTTATTTCACTCTAGAAAAAGCGCTCATCAGAAATTACTCCTACATTTCCGTCCACATCACAGTCCATCAACGAAAATCCCTCACTGAGTCTACCTGACGAACCACAGGCTGTCGCCCACAAAATGAGCATCGAACCAAAACGAACGAATGGTCGAAAGGGAATCGGAAACCACCGTCTCGATCGAAGACCCAAAACCGAGCTCCCACGTACGCAAGCGCGCGGGTTTTGTGGGCGGGAAGTCGGTTTTTGTGGAGCGTCCTGCTGCCTGTGAACACATCACGACGCAGAACTCAAATGCGAGCCCATAAAACAAATGGAATACATTATAAAGCAATATGCGTAATGACGGGGTAGTGGTTCGCGTCGCCGGGACGGCCTGCCGCCACAAACCGCGCAGGCGCACTCTCGATCCCTTGTGGTATTTTCGAATTACATCGCCGCCTGCGAACCGTGTAATCTTCCCGCCGCGACGCGGAGCTTTCGTCGTTGGCCACGGGGAAGCGCCACTACCTAGGGCACGTTTGAGCATTTCATACACCCTTTGCCCACGTGGCGGTCGTATGAATAGGAAAGATACAAGGGTGATTTCACAGAGGAATTACACAGAGGAATTTTCACATCCTTTCTGTAAGATTTATACATTTGTTTCTGAATTTTTATGATGGTAATAATGAATGATATTTTGTGTAAATATTTTCACTCACGTTCCGAAGAGTCTGAGTCAAATATTTTACCATTACCAAAATTTTGCAATTTTCAAGTGACCCCTTCTGGACCATAATCGGAGTTTCAAAAAAATAATAAAAAACAGAACAATTGCAAATGGACAATTTTTAGGCAAGGGACCCAGAAAGGGACATGCTATTTCCCTCTCGAGTCTCACTTAATGAATTAAGTAATATTCGCACATTTCTTCCTGGCTGATTGCTTGGAGAAATGGTTGTAGAGCAGGGTCTCATTTTCGTTGAAATACATGCTTTTTCGAAAATTGCAAAAGTTCATTTTTTAGACGTCTTCCTGCAATATTGAATTATTGAAGGTAGATTTCTTTCTTAATGAACTTTCTTCTTTAAAGAGAAATTTTGAAATAAGGTCACGTAGAATTTTTCGAAAATTTGAGTAGATTTCGAGTAATTTTGCGTTAAATTTCATTTTTTTGCGTTAAATTACATTTTTTGCGTTAAAATACATTTTTTATTTTTTAAATTTTTTTTCTCGAAAACTGGAACCAATTTTTTTCTTTAAATTTTCTCCTCATATGTATCAAAGAATGGTAAAAATCTTGTGATATTCTCTTTTCCGGTAAACTCCAGTATTTTCGAAAATTGTAAAATTTGAAGATTTAAAAATTACAAATTTGAAGATATATAGTTCTGTTTTAAACAAAATCTGTTCTAAAAAATCAGCTCTTTAAAAAAAGACTATGTAAATTTTTTTGAAAAACATTGTTTCTGCATCATTTGTACTTGAAATTTATACAAATTCTAAAATAACAATTCTCAAAAACCGCTCCAAATTTTGCCAAATTATTTTTTCCACGAAAAGAACAAGGAACGCTTAAAATAATGGCGTAGGTCTCATTTTCGGTGTATGCTCCGCATTTTCGAAAATTTCAAAATTTTAACATTTAAAAATTTCAAAACTGAAAATAGAGGTTTTTGCCTGAAACAAGATCTGATCTAGAAAAACAGTTCATTAAAAGAAGATTATATACATTTTTTCAAAAGCTAGTAGTTTTCGCGTAATTTCTGCTTGACATGAATGAAATAAATACAGTTGTCCCACCAACTACGGGCCACGAGAAAAACTCTCGGAAGAGAGGAAACTGATCAATAGGATAATGAAAAATAATTAATGTTATTTTAAATATAATTTACTATTGAAACTCTCATAATTAATTTGCTTTTTACTCTATTCCGCAATTGAATCGGTGATTTCATAAAGGGCATGAGTCACCTTTTTTCACAAATTGAGTTTTTAATATTTTCTATTTTCTTGAAGGTCGATACATCGTTGGGTGTACAAGGAACATGAGTAATGTCAACCCAATCTTAGTTACAGACATGCCAAATTCTCGTTGACTGTTCAAAGGGCGTGAGTCGCTGACTCATGCCCATTCTACTCTCAACAATTATCATACGGTTATTCGTGTGTTATTGAATCTTATTACGAATAATACATTTGAGAAAACTGTTCACATTTTTCAAATGCGGGGACACACATTTGTGCCCCGTAATCGGGATTTTGAAGTACTGAAAGGAAAGTTATGGAAGCATGACATATTATATATTCTACATGATATTTCTTCTGCTATCCAACAAGCAGGGAATTGTTTTAACATAAAACATACGGAAACACAAGAAATTCTAAATTTCAGGAGCTGATAGCCTACCTATTAAAAAAAATCAAACATTCAAACAATTCAAGAGCTTTATACCATCATTGTTTACATCATTTGTGAACTCAAATGAAGATTGTGCTGAACAAAAAAATGGAATTTATTTATGGGATAGCTGAACACTCCTTTGCACTTGCAAGAGAGCGCTGGAGTTCAGTATCTCTATCAGATCCTGCAAGGTCCTATGAAGAAGATTCCTCCAAGTAGGAAAAAAAATAATGTCATCAAGAATACCCTTCAGTATTTACCACCGAACACATATATTTTTATATTGAATTGGTATAATGGACAACCCATGTGGAAGAAGTCAGCAGTCAAGACATTTCTACTGAAAATTGGGATGAAGCTGACTAAAAACTGACTGTACATGTTAACACGTGTTAAATTTGATGTATTGGAAAATAAAGTACGTTTGTTGGCAGCAGTTCAGTACATGATTTCCACATAAAATAATGTAGTGTAAGTCAATTGATTGCATAAAGGACATAAGTCATAAAACAATATAATTTATTTTTAAGGGTATTGTTGCACAAAAATAGTAATTGACATATTTGTAATATTTATATAAATTAGGTCTTTACAGTAGTATTTTTTCAAATTTTGAAAGACCTCTCTTATTGAATAAAAATGTATTTTGTCTCTCCTGAAAAAAATTGTTTAAGTGACTCATGCCCTTTGTGAAATCACCGATTCAATTTACATTCTCAAAGTTTTGATGTATTTTATTTCAACCAATGCGCAAAGATATACAGATATGCATAAGATGGACAGTACGAAATGACACCACAGTTCCGTATGGATTCATAAGTCGATATATTGGATGTCCTTTAGTTTTGGTTGTTCAATTTTTTTGTGAAATTTTCCTTGCTTGCTTCTTTCCTACGGATAAAACAACCGTTAAACCATGTACCTCACTTCGAATGCTAGTGTACTGATATTTTTATGCTTGTTGAAAACACTTGTGGAATGTATTACCCGTACCCCGGGTGTACTGCTCATCTACGGAACTCCACCTCCTATGACGCAGATATGGACTGGGCCGGCGGTAAATAAACCGCATACGGCCACAGAAATTGCCACTCGTTTTCCGCTCTTCCTTAGAGAGGTAATGATTGCTGGCTTTACGGTTGCCCTCGGGTTGACCAAAGCGGGAATCGATGCTGGGCAGAACCGCGAGCGACCTACCGCCAGCCTATCTGCCTGCCACCCTTCCCTCACTCTCCTGATGACGACCACAGACAGTGCTGAGCTGCGTAGCCGCTGTGTGTAATCGTGCACTTGGAACAAGGCCACAGAATAAACTGCTTTTAGAAATCAACCCGGAGTTCATCTTTCTCCCGTTGCATACGCCCTCTCATTACGTCTTCACGACAGTATATAAGGGTATCACCGAAGAATTCTACGGTTATAGCAAAATCCAACAGTTAGTCTAGGCGCAAAAGAATATGAAATGAATTAGCACGAGAATGTTTTGTGTTATTCTACAGCACCGCTAGTCATTTTCTCGTTTATGAAGGTATATACAGAGTAATATTCGTGGTATAGAGAAAATTAAGTAATGCTGCGATGTCTTCATTCATTAAATTATGTAACGAAGATTTCGAGAGTTCAACGGAAAATACACGTCTGTGGGACCGCTGATATGGAAAAAGTGATGTTTTTTTTTAAACGGAAGTCCGTTTAGTGGCTCGATTTAGAACAAGAGATGAAATTAGTTGAAGTGCTAGTGGGGAAAAATAAATGTACATATGCTTATCGTAATTCTTGAAAATCGCTTATATCTCGCACTACGTGAACACAGTTAAATACCGGTTATGTCTTACCGGTTTGGCGAATTCTTTGTGTTTCTCGTAGCCATTGCAAAGAGAGGAAGCAAGATAAGAAAGACAGTTGTTACCGACCTCTGACCGGGGCCTTGGTCCCCCAACGACGCGTAGTCTGCGACGGCGGGGTGGGCCGCAGGCAGCGTGATGCTCCAAACACCGAAGACCAGAGCGCGGCAGTGCTGTTACCTTTTCTTATAATCACGAGCTCCCTACATCACGCGCACGACCACTGCCCCAACAGCTCACTTTCCTCAACATATTTCTGCTCTCGCGTCCAAAACCTTTCTGCCGATCAGCCTGCTGTCACCTATACTGCGATTTTTCTAAGAGCGACCCTCAAGGTCACTCAAATCACATCCTGGCGATGGAATATGTCACGGCATTTCGCGTCTTTTCTCGGTCTTGTCGGTAGAAGTCGCATGATCGCAAGCACTGCTTCATACGGTCGCGATCGTGCGAAATCTAGCGGAACGACTAAGAAAGAAGCAAAATGCCGTGACATATTCCATCGCGAAGATGGGATTTGAGTGGCTTTGAGGGTCGCTCTTAGAAAAATCGCGATATACCCCTCCGTACGTCACTGTTGCGCCATGAAGGGGTGGCACGCCCCTTCAGGCTGAATAGGTTGCCCGACGGGGCGGCGCGCACTGCCGCCCGCCAAGATCGAACCCCGGGCCAGCGGAGGCCCAGGTTTGATGACTGGAGACCACATGCTTCAATGTGTGTGTGTGTGTGTGTGTGTGTGTGTGTGTGTGTGTGTGTGTGTGTGTGCGTGTGCGTGTGCGCGCGCGCGCGCGTGAGTGTGTGTGTGTGTATACACAGGGTGTCCGGGGAGGAAACATTGAAACTTCGAAAATAAGCTCTTACGACAATTCTAAACTTATTTTGTCTAATAAACTATGTGGACATTCCGAATGGTTGAGCCGCAATGAGTATTCAATATTTGGTTTGAAAAAATGATTTCTAGGCAAAAATTTGCATTATGGAAGCATAGAAACACTCCAGAAACATATAAGTTGAAGAAAAATTAACTGAGAAATAAAAAAGCACCCAATTTACACAATTCGATTGCTTTTTTATTTCTCGCTTATTTTTTCGGTCTGAGCCAATATATTTATTTATTTTGTAAATAATAAATAATTTATATGTTTCTGGAGTGTTTCTATACTTCCATAATGCAAATTTTTGCCTAGAAATAATTTTTTTCAAACCAAATTTTGAGTACTTATTGCGGCCCAACCATTAGGAATATCCACGCAGTTTATTGGACAAAATATGCTTAGAATTGTCTTAAGAGCTTATTTTCGAAGTTTCGACGTTTCCTCCCCGGACATCCTGTATATATGCACATTAGTGTCATAGCATTAGTGTCATAGCAAGTTGCTCTACAGGAGAGATTGCTTTATGATTGTTAAGTGTCAGATTTCATGTCTTCTGCGATCTGACTCAAAATTCCATCAAAATAGTCACTTGTCGTCCTAGTAAATATAAAGGGTTTTTCGTCCTTTGAGCAATCAAGGTACGAAATTCTCTGTACTTTTTACTTTCCCATACGGAGTAATATACGAGGTATAGGGAAAGTTAAGTAATGCTGCGCGAAAAAACGGCTAATTTCCGGCAGTAAAAAATTCATTGCTGGGCCCTGATAACGAACTAGTTGTGCCACAGAATGGCACAGACTTTCCCTTGTTAGTTTTCTATCTCCTTTGGTCTCGGCTAGCTATTCGGACTTGCCACATTCTCATGCCAGCTGCCATCTATCGCCGCCCAAAGTACATACGTAGGATTTTTTCCAAAATGAATATTCCCCTGTCGATCTGGCTCAACTCGAGGAACTGCAATTTTGAAGGAAAAAAAAACTGTCTTCAAAATCTGGGGGTATCTTTAATGAAGCCCCCCCCCGGACATTTCCAAAATGTTCTAAAAAATTGCACTGTTTAAGATATCATAAAAGCAATTTTGCTGTATTCTTTTGTTGTTGTTTTTTTCACAAATTACACAAAATTTTTTTTTTTAAATATTTCTCACGTCTTTATTACGAACATTTCCAGCGATGAAAACATTATTGCATTTCTAAGTGTAAGTGCTTCGAATGAAGATTTCTGTGAAAAAGGGCTTCAAATTTTGCATTTATGGTAATGCCTAAACGCTATTTTCTCTAAAAACGGCTCCAAAACGAGAAAGTCTGCGCCATTCTGTTGCTCCATTAGTTTTACTTATTTTACGTACTCATTTACATTTGTAATACTTACTCATACTTCGAATATGATTAAATATTTTCGCGTAATTTTGCCTTCGAAATTGCTAATTCAAATTTCCAGGGCTTTTTTTCTTTCTTTTGCGAGACTTTCACGAGATACCAGCACGCAATACAACGCCGCGACAGACATAAATTCTCAAAATTACTTCTCATTGTTTGGCGATATAACTTGCTACACAGCTTTTTAAAAACATTTTTTTATCTACCTCAGATTTTAAAATACTTGGATTACTGGAATAATAATTATACATAAGTAGAAATTATAAAACAAAACAAAAGAAGAATCAAGGTGCGATGCCCATGCAATCAATTTTGTTGCATTTTGAACGTTTGCTCTATCTAGCAGTTATTGCAGAAAACGTTCATAAATAGTACGTATCTTTACCGGGAGGGTGCGCTGCTCAACCCAATAGAAGGAAATTGTCAAAATTCAAAAGCATTTTGACATTAATACAGTCAGGTGTGAATCCACGGGGAGGGAAATTTCCCCCCTACAATTTTTCAGTATCTACTCATTTAAACGTGTCAGGAAACTTTCGAGCAAAAATATTTTCGGATAATTGAGGCATCCATTGAGAGAGGGAGCTAACCCACAAAATTCCAAACATTGATTTATTGACATATTCAGTGTGTTCATAATCGAATAGGCTCAGAAATCGATATTTTGAATTGTATGGGTTAGCTCCCTCTCTCACTGGACTCAAGTCTCCAAACACTACAAATCATAATGAACTGCATTTTTTTGAGCATGAGAATTAATCAGATAATTTAAGAAAAATATTAACAATAGCTCAAAAAAACAAAGTTATTTAGAGCATGAAATTTCTGTTTAAGTCTTACATATGAATTACTTCCTCTAGGAGTGTTTTTCAGCACACACACATACTTTCCTATTCACAATTAGTTTTTCAGGGTTTTTAACTTTTTTTTTTTTGATTAACATAACTTTGAAGCAAATTATCAAAAGATAAATAATGGGCAAACTGGAACCTTTAATATATTACTTAATTTATTCTTTGTAACAAAGAAACATTTCAATTTGAATTCAAAAAGTTTGAGGCAACTTATATTTTACAGATTGGTTTTTATTTAAGGATAAAATAAGACTAAGTATATTAGGGAAATTTTGTTTTCTTTTTTCATTTATGCATTAGATTGTATAAAAATACAAGGTGTTTCATCATGAACTTTGATATTATTAAGAGATGCAATGGTTGAAATTTCTTTGCTTAAAAATCAAAATATTATATTTTTTAACGAATGAAAGATGGGTGTTGTCTGGTATCAAATTTATATTGTAAGATCTTTTCATTCGCATGGCTATCATCCTCAGACCTATTTGAAAATAACATAAAACAAATATGAAATGAAGATTGGATAAATTATTTACAAAATAGTTATAGAAACTATGTAAAACAAAGTTCAAAAAGGCCTCATTTTGTCGAATGGTGTTAAGAAATATAGTTTGGATCTTATTTACCCCCTTCCTTTTCCTCTGTCCCCCTTTTATCTGTCATTTCCCTACCTGTCCTCCCAAAAATCATGTTCCCAGGATCTCGTGTCACTAAGGGTCATGGAAAACTAGTTTTAGGGGCCTATGACACATTGTTTCTGAGCTATGCACGATTATAATGTGTTGCAATTATGTGTTTTCTATGTCACATTCTGCAAACATTTTTTTTCATTTATAATCTGTTGGATGCAGTACTAGGATGCAATTCTGTACCCAACAATAGTGCAATTAATAGGGTTCTGTGTCAAATATTTCTTATAAATTGTAAAAAAGGGTCATGTATCCTTAGTGCTCTTTACATATATATATAGAGAGAGAGATACATATAGATATAGAGAGATACAGATTTTTTGGCACAATTTTTGTTTGTGAAGCAAATATTGTCTTTTTGTTGCATAGGTAGAGGTCTTACTTTTTTCGAATATTTTCTCTAAATAATGTCAAATACTGTACAATGTTTTTCGGGAAAAGTAAAAGGGGGGAAAAATAGTACTGGAAAACCAGGAAAAGTCAGGGAATTTTTCTTGTTTCGGAAAAGATTGGCCACCCTGAACATGATAATGAACATTATTACTAATGAAATTACTTAGTACATTTCAAACGATCTTCTTGAGAATTTACTCAGAAAAATGAAACACCATTTATTCAACATTTTTATTGTACAACCATGGTAATGCATAACACTGCTTGGGACAACAGTTTTGGAAAACTTGTTACAAAATCGAGATGCCACCAAACCAATGAAAAATTACCAATTAATGTGTACTGGATGATACCAGCATACATATTTTTGTAAAATATCTCCTGTGCTAGTCAAAGAACAATATTGTTCAGTAATGTGTGAAATGCTATGGCACATTTAACACTGACAGCAAGTTGTACAGGAGGTCAGATATTCACTCATACAGTGAAACCACACAAATAACGGAAACATTTGGACAATGCGTGGTCACCCCTGTTCAACCATTTATAATACTTTCACAAGCTGATGTAATACAACCTATATTAAGGAACTTTCTGTCATACATTATTTAACATTGCACACATATACTTAAGAGGTATAACAATTTAACATGTTCCAGCAATACTTGAAACACAAGTAATAAAACTGTCACCTAAAATGTCAAATTTACGGGACATTGAACCTTGTTCAGAAATAATTGTAACTAACAGTTCTTGTGAATTATCCTCTAAATCTTACTTTTAATAAATTTGTACACATTTTTATGTCCTAGACATAATTTAAATTAATATGTGATGCCTAGCAAGCAAATAAAGTGAAGAAATCTTTCAGAGATCAAGGTAGGAGGTGAAAGGCGCCCTTAATAATATAGCCCACACACTTTTTCTTGAGCTCTGGAATCCTTACCTTTATATCTTTTTACATTTGTATCTTTACCCTTGTATCATACAAAGTTGGGCTAGGAATCATGTAAGCAATGAGCATTGTCTCTGGATACCGGCATTTCATAATCAGAAATTTTTGCTCCTTACTGCTTGACTGAAAATATTTGCATCAGATTTTAATTTACTCGAGAGTACTGGCAAAAAACTATTCCCCAACGGCTCTTGCATTAAAAAAATGAGAGCTCTAGGAAAAGTGCATGGATAGTACATTCAAAATACCTGTGATCTTTTTATACATAAATAAAATTCATTTTATAACACAACTAAAATAGTACAAAACATGTTTTAATAAAACAATAATGAATTTGTAATGTACTTTGACCATACAAATTACTTTAATAGGTATTGCATGAAGCAAAACCAAAATTGCACATAAAATGGTGACTGAATTTTTCAGTTCTGAACTGCAGGGTTATGAAGACACATTCTGTAAAACAGTAACATAATAAAAGTTACTTGAAAACAAACACATTGATAAAGTTATTCACAGATTCTATTAAATAAGGTTTTAGTGTGTTTTGTAAATAAATTTCCTTTTCATGATAAATGTGACTTCACACCACTATGTACACATAAAAAGTACAAGAAATACTTTTACTTCAAAGTTATAATAAAAATTACTGTTCTATAATAATAATAATAATAATAATAATAATAATAATAATAATAATGAGTTTTCACAGGCAGCAACACACATATACAGACATACACAAGCGCAGAATTTCACTCTTTCCTATGTGATGAATGATTTCTGGTTAAATAACTTTCAACTTCCCAAAGTTTTTAAAAACTTGGTCTACAATCTACATTTGAAGTTGAAAACAATTCAATAGAACAATTAAAACCAGAGTTAAACTACTAAAACTAACAAATAAGTAGATAGTTATCAGTCTTGTTAGGTGAAGGGACCCATTAACCACACTACACACAAAGTGTTAATATCAGGAATGCAGAGTAATATTTCATGTACACACAATCATGATTTTTCAAGAAACTTGACAAGTCATAACTGACATTGGATTTTAGCTGCATAATAGGCCTATCTGCATTCAATGTCTAAGAAGTTGATAATGTTCTTAATGTACCAATGAATTTGAACCAATAAAGATTATCTTGTCACCATGAATGGAACCCTTTGCTGGAAAATTAGTTTTCGGCAATTCTATTCTTCATTCTTTAATTTATTAGATAAGAGTGATAATGTCATAACTGTTATCACAGAAGAATTTTATTTTAAATTTTAAAAAGAAATACACCTAGCAAATTTGCAATTTATTCAACGGTCAACATATATACGTTCAGCATAAAAGAGTTTAATGACAACATTATAGAAGTGGTGCACTTATAAAAGTTGAAATTTCTGAGCTTCATTTAACCCTGATCCTCTTATCACAGTCATGGCAGTCCGTAAGACCATCCATGGATCCCCGTAATGCTTTTAGCAACCAGCATACCCAAAGATTTTTCTCTCTTGCCTTCAGTCTAATGACAACATAAATTAATTAATGAAGCTGTGACATTTGTAACAAACATAACATTAGAAAAATATTAGTTCTGGGAAAAGAAGGACCAATTATTTGAGAGGCATATCACGATTAATGATACAAATACAGAGATCCCAATTTGTACAAATCGCCTAATCTTGTATTTGTACCACAATCGGATTCAAAAGAGACATGCAAGGTACGAGAAAAATAAGAAAACTTGTATTTATACAAGTACAAATATTAATTTTCTGGTCCTCTTGATTCTTATGAATAAGGGGTGGTGTGCTTTCCCAGTGAATTGATATTGTGCAATATAGTAAACTTCACACACGCATCTCTGGGTGATTCTAGAGACACTGAAGGGAGTGTCTGTAATTAGTATTTAAGTGATGTTGAACTATGTTACATGCAGATATGAAAATAAATCTTTGGGTTCTTACAATGAAGGCATTAACAAATGTAGGCACACCACCCTGTACAAGATTTGTATGATATTGCATGCACAGAGTAACAATTATATCAGAGAGCTATGTATTGTAATATCAAAACCTCACTGCATACCCACATTCTCAATTGGTCATAAAACTGAGCATTCCAGTTATACTAATATTTAAAACAGACACTAGGAGTATTGAATGATGTGGAAATGTACAACTTTTAGTCAAGAGAGCATGCAGTAGGTACTCGTTCTTCAGTAGGGTCTGTATACCTGCTCATGAAAAAGGCCTGCAATGATTAGAAATATGTTGAACAAAAGTACTCAACATTTATCACATTTTGTACTGGACTATCAAAAGAACAGAAGACTAAATTGGAGTCTGCAACTCATGCACTGTTCTCAGGTTCAGATGATGATTTTACTGGAGAGGGTGGGGGCAAATCTGATAGTTCCTTTGCACATTCTTGTAAGTGAAACATGTGATCAAGTTTGGCAACAGTTGCATTTAATTCTGACTCCCACTGAGCTGTACTGCTTGAAGCCTGCTGTCCTTCTCCGGCTTCAACTGGACGTATAGCCAATTCTCGAACTTTCTTTCTCAGTTCCTCCAAATCCTGTTCAATAAAAGGAATCAAAATTAATGATCATTATAAAAATAATTTTCATCAAGTGAAATAATTCACATCAAGCTTTTCACCCAAGTAAAATGTTCCTTAATATTCAAAGCTATTAGTTAATGAAACTTGAGAATATGAAGGAAATAAAATTGCTATGCATGGATTTTAGCATTGAGAACAGGAGATGGGGGAAGAGGGAAAGGAAAGAGAGAAGAAGAGGAGAGAGAGTGAGAGAGGGGAGAACAAAGGAAAAAGGGAGAGGGGGGGGGGGAAAGTGAGTGCATTCAAGATGCACAGAAATCAATATTTTAGTACAAAAAATCTGATTATCTGCACATACCCTGAAAGTCAAGGAGTGAGCTTATACTTAATTTCAGTCCGAAAAGGTCATGATAGATAATAATTTAAAAAGTTGCCAAAGACTGCCATGTACACTCTCTTAGATATCCTTAAAATGTATTGCAAAATTTCCAGACTGAGCACATGAAATTGTAGTTCCAATATTTAAAAAAATTGTAACAAACATTATTCTAATAACTACAGAAGTATTAGCTCAATGACAGTAGGCCAAAGTGAATATGCTAAAATGTTCTTATGTCCTCAAACAATTTCGAAGACTATTAAAAAGGCTTTGATGGAATGTATCATGATTCTTTGTGGACAACACAGACAATCTCTGGGTACCCTAACCAACTGATCAAAATAGTACAGAACATTTATGAAAACACTACAATAACTGTTGAAGGCAGTTCTGAGAAAATGAATAACATTCAAAAGTAGCCAATCAAGGAGTCAGGTAGGGTTAGCCAATGACACCTCTGTTCCTTAACATTTATGTATTAATTTACTGATTATCCAGATTTTTATTTATTGTAGTCTTCTATTAAGCACCCTGGCTGCCCCAGGATAAAAAGGGGATAGCAGACATTGAAACAGCAGCCTCACCGCAGCCCTGTAGATTGTTTCTACCTCCCCTGCACAATCTAATGGGGCTGGCATGTCCATCCTACTCACACCTTCCATCGCAGCCACACATTCAGCCCTACCTGCTCAACCTCTTCCACCCGCTCAGCCCACACCATGTATTTCTTCCACTCAAACAGCTCCTTTACTCTCCCTCTGCCTCCCACTCATTACACTGTGTGTGCTCCTTGTTCTCTTTCAACCCTGGCTGTTCTTGCCCCACTCTTGGTTGCTCCTATTTCATCTCAGCCCTGCTTGGCTCTTCTGCTTGCCCTGCCCTGCATCACCTGGCAACTATGCCCACCACATGCTTTGGGGATTGCATTAAATTAAATGTTGTGAAAAAACCCTTTTGGGGTGATATACTGAATTGCAATAGTGATATGGATTCATGGCTGCTCAAAAGGACATGGCAAATTTGGGATAAATCCTTCCAAAGAGTTCTAAAGTTTTTGTAGGACATAAAACATCCCTACTCTCACTTTATTATAATAGATGAAGCTGTTCAAAGATGACAAAGTAGTCAAAATAACATTTTTATAGTAGGGTAAAATACATTGGATACAATTTTATTCAGAAACTAGTGGAACCTGGTAGACATTGTTCTGCCCTTTATCTCCCTCACTCTCCATCTCTCTTTTTTTGTCTCTCTCCCTGTATTTCTCTCCTTCTCTCTCTGTCTTCCCCTCTCTCCCCATTTTATCCTCTCCGTCTCTCTCTCATTTACATTTAGTTGCAGATTCTGCAAGACTCTATGCAGGTGAGGAACCAGCGCCAGACAAGCAAACACACAATAGAATGTTCAAGAAGTTCTTTCTCCTTCCCTCTGCCTTTCTCTCTCTGTCCGTCTCAGTCAGTCCATCTGTTCTCTTCTCTGTCCCTCTTATTCACATTTACTTGCTGATTCTGCACGTCTCCGAGCAGGTGGATTAACATCGAGAAGTGTCGGACCAGCAAAAATGCAATAGAATGTTCAAGATCTCATCCTGTAGATTATGGTTTGAAAAACGTTTGGCCTCAAAAACTTTAGTTTTTAATGCCCTAGAATGCTTCTGTTTAGGAGTTATTTAATGACATAGATTGCTGAGTGTAGTGGGTTGCATTGGAATGAAAAGTTAGTTCTTTATTCATCAGCGCCATATAGTGCTATTTTTTTGTACAGAAATCCCTCAACATTCGCAAGAGTTAGGTTCCCAAAAACCATAACAAATGTCAAATCTAGGAATGTTGAGTCTATCTTTCAATGAAAAAAGGTGGGTTAGGTTCCTGGATATTGAAAAACTTTAAAAAAGAAAGGTAAAAATATCCAACAAACAATTACAGTAGAAATGAGTAAGAACTACTACAAACAGGATTCACAATCAACATGCCAAAGAGAATAAATAAAAAGTATTTAAAATTTATTTCAAAGTTGAAAATCATTCAATGTAAGATTTTTTTGGTTTAATCACCTTCCTCATTTTAATATCTGAATATGGAAGATCTGCTGCTTCTATTTCTCCCTTAAATTTCGAAGTTATTTCCATGTTCATATCATAGTCGAATTCCCTTTCAATTAAAGCTTGTTGACATTTTAGAATGCCATTAACCGGTTTGAAGTTGCTCCAGGATTACGTTTCGTTTCCGTTACTTCATCACTATGTTCGAGGTTCTCTTCGCTTGATGATTTCTTAAAAGTTCCTCTTCAGTTAGGTCATTATAATGAGAGTTGCATAGATTCTGAATGGATTTTATGTTTATTAGGTCAAAATCCTCACCACCAATTTAATGCAACTGAATTGAATTATTTTACAATTGTGTTATTCTATAAATGTGAATTGACATTTAATCTTTGAAATTTTTGCAGAACATGATACCCTGAGCTCTGGTATCTTCCAAGTTCGTTTCCCAGATTACGCTGATAAAGGAAATGAAATGTGCTTGCTTTTAAAACAAAAATGACCAAACGACTGCACTCGTGAATATTGAAATTGCAAATGTTAAAACCGGTAGCATTTCTCAAATCGTGAATGTTCTTAACTCGCAAATAGCGAATACATGGATGTCGAGGGATTACTGTATTTTATTAGTTATTCTGCTATTCGGGGTGGAAATGAATCCAATAAAACAGATAATTAAAATTGGGCCAGAGTTCTTGAGTCATAAATGGTGTAACGAACACAACGGTGTTTTATATATGTAGATAATCAAGTGATATTTGCAAGCTCTGAAGACAAACTTCAAATAAACCAGCCAAAGTGTCAAAAGAAAACATGTCTTAAGATGCTGTCAAACAAAACAAAGTTGGTGGCTTTTAAATTTCCTGTAGAACCAAACCAAAACATGAAAGGGAAATTATACAATGGAACAGACGAAACCTTGGTTGTAATGCTTTCTACACTTTTGAAGAAGACATAACAGGAATAATTAACAAATTCCAAAGAATTTATGGTACTAAACTGAAAACTTATGGGAAAGAAACTAATTAAGAATCTTATACAGCCATGGTGGTGCCAATGATCCTAATTGGAGAATTGAGCTATGAAAAGATCAGGCACGTGTAAAATTCAATGAGCAGAAATGAAACTACTAAGACCAACGGCTATTTACTACTTCTTAGGTCAAAAGGAAAGGGCAGAAATTAGGAAAGAATGAAGTATTTTCAATCTTGTAGAACTCATAGATAAGGGAAAGTAGCAATAACTTCAAAATATAAGAAAAGAATGAACTCTGCTTGATCACCACCAATTATATTAAAATATCAGCATGCCAGAAAGAGATCTATTGGAAGGCCCATACGAGGGTGGAGAGATTTTTTCAGAGATGATGAACAGGCTACTAGGTATAGACCATGTTATTAATGATGGAGATGAATAAGAAGCATCTATAACCTTATGCGTAAAAATAAAGAGCAGTTACTTACAAAAAGACACCTTAAGAATACTTAAAAACAATAAATTATAATATATTTTCATAACATTTTCTTTCATATTTTCTAATTGATCTCACCTCTTCATTATCATCATTGTCATCAGCAGTTTCACTATCGTCTTTCTCGCTGACTGCAGAACTTGTTCCAACAGACAAGCTTCCTAAACTACGCATATCACATCTGTCCAACTCTCGTTCATAGTCGAGCATAAGGCCTTCACTATTGTCTGGTGATGGGTCAGATTTCCGATCCAAATCTCTGGACAACTCGCCCACAGCCTCATGAATTTCATCCCCAGCTCCTTTCGAAGGCATTGCACTGAATTCCTGCACTGTTTGATTGAGTTCTGCACCAACACCCGGCTCACGAGGGCCCACTGGCAATTCATCCAATTCGGCTTTCTTCTGCAATTTATTTCTCTTGCAATGAATTTCTTCTGAGATTCGTTCAAGCTCCTTTAATGAGCACGCGTAAGACACTTTCGATCTAGACACAGCCTTTTGCAAAGATTCAACTCGTTCTTTTTGTGTAGCCAATTGTCCCTGGCACAGTGACTTTTCCTCAAAATATGGCCTTGATTTGATTATACTGCGACGTAACTTCTGTTCTAATTGTTGAACCTGAAACAAATACAAACCCAGCATGTAAATTAAAGTTTCTTTGTCTCATTAAGTATATTATGATACAGAAGGATTATACAGTGTTTTATTGGACATTTTTAAATGCACCATTGCAAAATAACACATTAATACTACTAATACTACAGTATTTGGATGATGTATTTAGATTCGTTATGGCCTAAGGGTATTTTATTTTCTCCCCCTTTTTGTTACTTTTCAGAGATAGTGTTCCAGCAACCAGTTTAAGTATCCCCAATTAAGCTGTAAAACATACACTTTGCTTTGTTGCATTCATGTAAGTGTAAAATTTGCACGTTTAGCTTTACCAATGTTGCTTGTGGGATTTGCAGACCCAGGACAAGCATCTAAGTAACATATCAATATTACGACAATGCAGGCACATGACAACCTTACAATGTTGGATTTGATGTGAACTACGAAGAGTGATGATCTCATTGGAATTTAACTGTTTACTGAAAAGCTTTCAGAGAAAGCCATCCAAGCAGATGCCACATATAGCTCGTACTGCTGAATTTAACCTCGTATATTGGCAATTGTTGGCAATACCTTAAAATCTTACCACTGTACTTTGAGATTATTATCACACATAAAAAAGTTGTTTAAGATGTTTAAATTCATTAACAAAAATATTGTCAGTTTTTTTCTTCCCACAAGAACTTCAATTCTCAACACCATTTTTTTCTCATTTGAATTCAGACTTTTCCAAAAATTGTTGACCTACATTATGTTGATTCACACAATAGAATAAATATATCTGCTGTAAAGCTCACAAGGAATTACTGAATCTTAAAGCCTTAAAGTTAAGGTGTTTCAACTTCATCAATGCCCTAGAAAGGCAATTTCGGAATAAGGATTAATGTTTGTTTCACGGAGCTGGATATAGCCATTACAGTATTCATAAACAATATACATCACAAAAACTAATGCAAATCAGAAGGGAAATGTTTCACTCTTTACTATCAGGAATAATTACTGCATATAGAATAATGAAAAACAGAAAATGTTATTTCCCATGCAGTTTTTGAGTCGTTCAACCCCTTCAATTCAAATTGGCAGCCTCATTGAAGGTAGAAATTCATGCTGCTCTATTTTGTGACTTACAGCAACTCATATCTCCTCTAGGTGAAACATAAAAACATCTGAAGCATTGCCGGTATTTTGCTGCCTGTTTACTTGCCAATGTCATCGATGTACTTTAAGTTATTTATTGTAGTTGTTTAGTCAAGGAAAGAAATCAGCGATTGTAGTGATACAATTAAAAGGATAGAAGTATCCAAATCAATTATAAACTAGCAATAAAAAACAGGAAAGTTTTCAACACAAGGAATTTCTTTTCCATATTGGAAAATACATAATGAGACATTTTATGGTTCAATACAACCACTTCTTCAGGTGAAGGTGCTGTAAATTTACAATAATAGTGTTTGCAAAATGGGAATACACAATAAAATCAGTAAACTCTATTCCAGTAAAGAATTGAGATACCATAGTGAAATCATAATGAAAATTTGAGTAGGATAACATTTATATTACACATTGTCTATCATACTAATAGTAAACGGATACATCTTCATAAATGTGACAACTCGCAGAGGCATGAAACAAAAGGAATGGTCTGAAAATTTACAGAAAAACTTGTTGAAGAACTGGATAATACAAAGTGTGAATAATATTACCTCCCAAAGGGGACGCTGCTTGAAAGTAAGCACTGTCTGTGCGGGTAGGGTGGTTTGGGCATTTCATTGAAGCTGGGGGCTAATGCAGGGGTAGCAGTGCTAATTGGATAGCGCTGCTACCAGTAGGTCACCCATGCTGCACAGGCATCAGCGGAGGAGCCAAACAAAGTGGTGTCTTACACTGACCCATCAGGATAATCCTTTTCCTAGCCTCCCTTCCCACCTAATCCTTTATTCTTTCAGCTGGTGTTACCTTTTCTGGATGTGGTATATCTTCCACTTGCTTGTGCCTCATCTGTCATCTGTTCTATTGGCTCCCCAGGGTCCCTTGTGTTTTTGACTGATGCGGTTAGGTTTCCAGGGCTAGGGAGTTATATACATTGTCCACATTTATCTTTGGTTTTCTTTTCTTTTTTCTTTCTAATTTCTTCTTCTTCCTTTCACATGGGGAGGGAGGCTTCATAGCTAGGTAAAGGCAACCTCCCTATAGCATGGGAAGCCTGACAGAAAATCCCTTGGTCTTCCTGTATGGGGGGTTGAGGCAATGGGCCTGCACCTCATCACTCAGAAAATTAAAGATCTGCAAAATTTCTCCACAATGCTTTGGAAGCTGACAGATATTATATATAACATGACTTTGGACAAGGAAAAGGACAATGAAAATTGGAATTTGAAATATTGAAGGGCTATCAACTAATTATTCAGTACTATCCAAAGAAACTGACAATCACGGTATAGATATTATAGCATTTTTGGAAACAAAAATGATGGATTGTATATACATATTTACAGGAGGTACCAAAAGAGAAGAGAGGTCATAGTGGTGTGCCATTGGCAATAAGGCAAAAGTATAGGAGTAATATAAAATCCAGGGAGCAGATAAATGATCAAATGTTACTAGTTGAAATGAACTTTACAATTATACAATTGTAGTAATTGCCTTATATGCCCCTAATGACAATGCCATTGTAAGTGCAAAAGAAACGTTTTTAATAGTTTGATGTCATTGTTGAGAACAATCAGTAAATGTAAAGAAATAATCTTACTGGGGAGATCACAGCAAAAGTGTCTGTCAAGTGAGTGCTGGGTGGTGGGTAAATACAGTTAAAACAAACTAAAAAATAATGGAAAGCAATTAATTGAACTGTGAAAACGAAATGCCTTGAAAATAACAAATGGATGGTTTAAAGAAAGACTTACAACCTTACACAAAGATTCAGCATACTCTGAAATTGAGGTCCATTACTGACTATAGTATTATGAAACAGTAAATAAAAGTTATCAAAATAAAAGTCAATGATGTACAAGTCAAGAAGGGATTAGAGTGCTACTCAGAACATAATGTTTTGCAGTCTCGAATGTATTTCCCACTGTAATTGCATGCTCAACAGATACATAATGAAAACTGAATCGATGAGAGAGTAATGTCAACAAAAAGAAATAATCTTGGAAGCCTGGAGGATTACTACAATTTTTTTATATCAAGTGCAGTTGGCTAACAAAATATCTGTATAGGAAGGTACCTGATATACAACGTACAAATTCTTAAGAAAGGTTATCCACTAACCAGCTTCTGAAGCTTTGGGTGAAAACGAAGATTAGTAGTAAAATAAAAAATTTACATTACGGATTAACGAGGAAGATTACATTATTACGATTTCTGAGGAAGTTGCAGAAAAGAAAAACAAATGTGTAAGAAATTGTTAGCAACAAATACAGACAAAGAGCAGGATATCACATGACGAACGAGACCCAAAGAGAAATTAGTAATGCCAAGACCAGACCTGTGAGGAAGTCAATAGATGTTGAGGGAACTCTTTAAGAAGCCCTTGAAAAGTGGAAACAGAATTGTGGAGGAATGGGACTGCCAATAGACAATGATATACTGTACAATTTACTATTAGCCAATGATCAAGTGTTGTAGCTGCAGCTGCAGATGAAGATGATGTGAGCCAAGTTTCACAAATTATTGGAAGAGTATCAAAGATGGGGCCCACACTTAAAGAAAACTGAAAACATGGTAGAAGGAGACAAAAAGCAATGGGATTTGGACATCAGTACAGGATAGATTAAACAAAGTGGAACCTTCAAATATTTTGGACAATCTCCTCACAGGGGCAAAGTACTGATAACATTTATAATAAGATAAGACAGGGAGAACAGGTTAGGCAATGGAACTAATTACTGTGGAGTAAAAACATTACTAAACAAAAGAAGGGCCTTTTCTGTAATAGACAGCACTTGCAGTGTGGAAATGTGGGAATTGAATGAAAGCAGATAAATGCAGGTTCATGGCCCTTAAGTGAATTATAGGAGAGAGAGCTGCCATTTGTCTAGGTTGGAACACATCCAAATTGAAACAGTAAGACAAATCATGAACTTAGTGTTAGAGGGCAGCATTCTGGATACAATGTAATTGGTATCCCCTCTAAATATGTATACATCATCCATCTTTTTTGTCTCCAAAAATGCTACAATATATATACCATGCTCGTCAGTTTCTTTGAATAGTACCGAATCACTGGTAGATAGACCTTGAATATTCCACTTTCCAATTTTCATAGTCCTTTTCCTTGCCCAAAACTGTTATATACAATATCCGTCAGATTCCAAGACTTTGTGGAGAAATTCTGCAGGTTAATTTTGTAAGTGAAGAGGTGCAGGCCCATTGCCTCAATCCTCACACAGGAAAAATAAGGGCCCATGCCTTAGGGAGGTTGCCTTTACCTAGCTAGAAAGCCTCCCTCCTCATGTGAAAGGAAGGAGAAGAAATTAGAAAGAAAAAAGAAAAGAAAACCAAGATAAATGTGGAAAATGAATAACTTCCTAGCCCTCGAAATCTAACAGCATCAATCAAAAACACAAGGGACATACGGCAGCTAATAGAACAGACAACAAAGAGAGGGATGAGGCACAAGTTACATCACATCCAGATAAGGAAATATTAGCTGCTAAAAACCTAAACTGATGAATAGGCATCCTTCATGTATGGGAAACTATAGGTGGCCAAAAAAGGTCTGGGTGTGGACACACGCACCCTTTCTGGAAAATGAAAACATAGATTAATCTAACTCATTGATTTCAATACAACATACATTGGCTTAACAAAACAAGTGTTGAAATAGTACATGCATGAATACTCAAACAAGATCGAAGAAACAGGTGCCTGTCTGAAATAGGTGCCCATCCATTTCTCACAACAGTTGGAACACAATTTTGATTTTGAGAATCTACTCATTTTGGACAGAGAAGAAAGGCATTTTTTAAGAATAATTTCGGAAATGTTACAAATAAAAACATATGAGACAGTCAATTCAGATCTCGAATCGAATTTTTTTACTTCTGATGCATGATAACATTTTGTTTTAAAAATTAAAAACTAAGTAAAATTAAGGGCATTTTATTGGCAAAACTTTTCTCTTGTAACTTCCCAATATTTATTTTTATATATATTCAAATCAATTTTTTTCTTGTTGCTCAATATCCTGACTTGTTCACCACTCTTTCTTTTTTCCCCCTGAAAGTTGGCCAGAGAACAGTTTTCTCTTACTGTGCCTTTCCTTAATATGTATAATGAACGAATATCTGATCAAAGATTATGTGTAGAGAAAGTCTACTTACACATCATTCTTCTCATCTGGCAATCTTAAATTCAATATTTTCATCTTTAATAATTTGTACCAATTATGTATTATATGTTAATATTTTTCATACTCTGTAAAAGTTTTAGGGTAAATTTTTTGAAACTTTTTCTCCTGCCCCTGTGCCAGTTTTTTCATTTATAAAAACATCTCCATGCACTATTAGAGTGAAAGAACATGTGTAAAGTAAATGTCATCTTTCTTAAGTTTTCATCATGATTTCAATTCTTTACTGGAAATAAAAATTGCTTACTAATTCTGATTTCGTATATCCATTTTCACAAGCTATTTACTGTAAATATACAGAACCTCCAACTGCAGATGTGGTTACATTGATCCATGAAACTTAAGTTTTCTAATATTGAAAATACATCTTCATGCTGAGAATTATCCTGTTTTTAATTGATTGTCTATAATTAATAGAGCTCTGCAATCAGGCGAAAACAACCGCTCGAGACTCTCGGGCTCCGCGCCGACGCTCGGCGAAGGGTGGGGGACCTTGCTTGGGGGGGAAGAGATAGCTGTTTAACGGACATTTCGACCGGCCGCCTTGCGGCTCCCGCCGAGACGCGGGAGTCGCCGAGCGCCCGGGCGCTCGAGCGCTCGGCCAAGCGCCGGACTGCACAGTAGCTTCGCCCCTCAATGCATGTACGGGATATAAAGTCGCCGCATGTAGTGATCGCAACACTTTCAATTCACTGTAATCGAAAGAAAATACAATTTCAATTAAACGATTAATTTGTTGAAAAGTAACAATTTATCGATTGACTGGAAATAATTTTATAGAGACAAACAATACATTTTTTGAAAGAATTAAGGCAAACAAAGACTCTGAAAATAAATTTTTATTGTTTTTCTATATTTACAGTGCTTGAGGGAAGATAATTCGTTGCGTACCAATTGTAATGTCATTGAAGTTTCTTACAAACCCGAATATAAGGCATATTTATTAAATACAATGAATATTTGGTCATAATTTCACGAGTATATAAGAAAAAAGCATATGCTAAACAAAAATGAGGTGAGTACTATTTTCCTTGCATCAAAACGTCTTGTCATTGGGCGTAGTAATTTATTGTGAAATAGTTTATGTAAGCCGACATGGCCTTTGTATTTGTCGACTCAGTCGGCGGCCAAACAACAGCGGTCACGCCACATCAGCCTATTCAACTCAATAATTCAAAATACATTATTTACTATTATATACACACGTTTAACATTATTTTAAATTCGTCAAAAGTATGTATACATGAAATGATGCATATAAAGTTTTATATGTACGAGTACAATGTTTTTCAATTATTTCATTATTTTTCGTTTCAATACAAGATAAGCGATTAATTGTAATTAAAAAATCGTAAAAGCTGAATTTGTGAATCATTGACTTCTGTGGAGCAGTATTGAAGCTCCACGAGACCCCGTTCCTTTGGGTGAACTACTGAGAAAAGCGTGGCAGGAAGCGATAACAGAGGTTGTGCGAGGTGACTCGGTGGCTCCCACGCAGCGCGCGCCATCGCCGTTGCGACGAAATTTCCAGGAAAGGACAGGAAGCAGTTGAAAGAGAAGGGTCGAGATATGTGCACAAAGCTTTCCTCGAAAGATATTGAGAAGCTCGCAAGATTATAAATAAAACTAAAAGTACAATGAGCTCAAAATAATGCTGAGGTGACTGAGGTACCCCGCACGCCTACTGCCGGGTTAAGAAACCAAGACCTGCGTTTCAGATGCCTGAAAATTACAACAACACCAACAACAAAAATATTTGAAAAAAGACGGCAAAAATACAAAATTGGAAGGGAAAGGTACTAATATATTTCATAGCACTTGCATCTAAATTTAGCAGAGCATTTGTATTTGCTCCATATTGCACCATATAAAATGAAGGAAAATTAATAATTTTATGTTCATTAGAATAAAATAGGCAATTTCCGAAGCATCCGATACCTAGTCATTACAAAGAACGGAATTTATCTCTAAAACTTTTGAGTGCCTTTTCTTTGAAGTCACAGGCAGAACTGCAATAGATCCACTTGAGGTTCTCCCGTGCGTCCGAGGAGTCGATTTTTAAAGCTTTTTATTCTTTTTTTACACAATTTATTAAAATTATTTATTACAATTAAAATTAAAATTATTTATTACAATTTATTAAAATTATTTTATTAAAATTTATTATTTGAAAATTAATATTAAAATTCCTCTATATTTTAAATTTTGAAAAAACGAAATTATTGGTTATTTATTTTAAAAAACCATTCAATACTCCTTCCTTTTCCTGAAACGTGCCATTAGATATTTACTCCGACGTGTCGGCCGATTGTTACGTGGCGCAGTTCGCCTGAACGGGGTCCGCCGGTTGTCCAGTCTCGTCGGTTGGAGGCCGAGTCTCGGTCGGGCGCCGGCTCCCGGGAGTCCGCAACCGGCTGCGAAGGACAGTCGAGCGCGTGGTCTCGAGAGAAGAGAGGCGAGCGAGCGCTGGTCGGTAAAAATCGCGGAGAATGCAGACCTCTAATAATTAATTAGGAAACTTCTGTTCTTTTAATTCAAGTAACTTGCATTGTTCATAGAATACCACATCATAGTTTGGCCTCTTTGTGACACCAACGCATCTCGTAGCATAATTACATTCAATGTGTTAAACGTAATTTAAAGATTTCATAGCACATTCCTTCCAAAATATATTCATATTCATTGCATTCTTGGTAGGCTGTAAATTTTTAATGTACATATTTTTTAGAAAATTATAAATACATTTTTGATTCCATATTTCAGGGCCATTTGTAAAATATTTTAATTAGTTTTTTGCCTACCTGTTTTGGATTTTTATGGTCTAACAATAACAATAATACAAAGAAACTGTGTTTATTTATTTAGTCAAAAGACAGTAAAAAACTGTATTTGACGCATGGGGGAAGAGATTATTTGCGCACATTTTCTTGAGGCCCATAATAATAATAATAATAATAATAATAATAATAATAATAATAATAATAATAATAATAATAATAATAAACACTCACCAAAACCGGTGACGTCTGTTGGATTGTGTACGATACTGTACGACCAACAAATTCAAACTGATCGGACGATAGCGGCAAACAAACCGGATATAGTTATCTGGGATTTGGTGAAAAAATCGTGTTTATTTATCGATGTTGCTGTACCTTGCGATCAAAACGTCGTTACCAAGGAGGCAGAGAAACGTCTTAAATACAAGAGTTTGGAAATTGAGATCAGCCGAATGTGGGGCGTAAAAGCACAGGTCGTCCCGATAGTTATCGGAGCTCTGGGATTTGTTCTGCAAAATTTGAGTAAGAACGTGTCTAAACTCCCTGGTAATTCAAAAGACTGGGAAGTGCAAGAAATTGCTTTATTTGGAACAGCCCACATTTTGCGCAAAGTATTATAGAGGCACTGATAGTCACCGGATCTGCTCCTTAGGTAGCTGGTTGCAACCTGGAGTAGATTTTATATTCAGCCGACTCATAAGATCTTTAGTCGTGATGTAATGGAATAATAATAATAATAATAATAATAATAATAATAATGAGTGAAATTAGCAACATTTGAAAAACTAGAAAATGAATTTAGAAAAATTATTATTTAAAAAAATAGATTATAGAAAAATTTTCTTTCCCAAGTTTCAATAGAAAAACAATTTTCATGGTAAATGAACTACTGATCTAATTTTTCTGCATTGGTAACAAAATAATAACGAACATCAGTTCTACTTCTACCACTAGAAGCAAAAGGAGTGCTCCACAAAACGTGTGCAAAGTGAAGCTCATTTACATCCAGAAGCAAAACAAGGGGCGATCTCAGCATTCGCTCAATGGATCAGGGAAACTGGACAAAAAACCTGATCAAGATGGGGGTCACTGACCTGGAAGCTGAAGTACATTACTTGTTACAGGCGTATTAATTTTTTTTTTAATACATACAATACAAATGTAAACTAATTCATTACAGATCATTGTTTTGTTAAAATTATCATTGTGTTGTTAAAATAAACGTTTTTCTTTTTGACAATCAGTATAGTCTCTAATTGTATAGAAACAGTTATGCAGCAGAAAAGATTTTACTTTAGACTTAAATTTGTGTACCAACTTTAATTGTTTAATGTCACCTGGCAATGCGTTGTAAAGTAAGGTACATGTATTGTATGTGTATTTCTTGTACTGTGATGTTGATACTGACACTTGATGCACTATGACTTCTAAGACATGCGTTGCATTTATAACTATCAATATTGCATGAAAATATGTTCCCTCCGTTAAGTAGGTCATTTTTGACAAAAATTACAGATTTGTAAATAAATAGGCAAGGCAATGGTAAGATTCCAAGCTCAATGAAAAGAGGCTTGCAGAGATCACCTGGAAGGCATTTTTTCATTATGAGAATAATTTTCTTTTGCAATCTGAAGTCTGAGTACTACAGGATGAGCTTCCCCAGAATATTATGCCACATCTCAGGGGTGAATGTACGTTTGCAAAATAAACGCAACAAGCTGCATGAAGGCTGACAGAATTTGAAAGAATTCTGAATGTGTAACATAATGAACTTAATTTAGTGTTTAATTCTGTTACATGTACATTCCTTTTAAGGTTTGACTGAATTGAGAGACCAAGAAATTTTGTTACCTCAACATCTGCTAATTGCATATTGTTCATTTTCAATGGAATATATGATTGCTGATTTGAAATGCAAAAATGCATTGAAACAGTTTTTCTTTTGTTAACAATTAATTTGTTATTATTAAACCAATTTGAAACTTCTGAAATCGTACTATTTACTGTTTCTTTTTTGGAAAGAACATTCGTGTCATCGGCAAACAGATCCATTCTTCCATTTTTCATAGATGAAGGCATATCGTTTACATACAATAGAAAGAGGATAGGACCTAAGATTGAACCTTGCGGGACCCCATGCTCAATGGGCAAACAATTGGAAAGATAAGTATGTAATGTCCTTTCGTGCCAGTATGGTATTTCTACTCTTTGAGTCTGATGTTTATGGTACGAAGTTATCCAATTTAGGGCAATACCACGTATTCCATATGAAGGTAATTTTGAGAGCAAGATGTTGTGGTCAATAACATTGAAAGCTTTCGAAAGATCTAAGAATATTCCAATGGATGCTTCATTTTGGTCCATTGATGAAGCAACATCTTTCATAAAAGAAAAAAATGGCAGTTTCTGTAAATTTTGATTTTCTAAAACCGTGTTGTGAGTCTGAAAATGCTTTGTTTTTCCGGAGAAAAGTTTCCATTCGTGAGTAGAAAAGCTTCTCTAATATTTTTGAGAAAACTGACCAGTAATTTTGAATTTCATTTTTGTTCCCTTTTTTAAAAAGTGGCTTAATTTTTGCTGTTTTGAAAATATCTGGAAATATTCCTGAAGAAGCATTGAAAATGTGACTTAACCAATGTATAAAGGCAGGTGCTCAAGTTTTTAATAAACAATCTGGATATTCATCTAAACCAAATTAATATTTATTTTTCAGTTTACTGACTATTCTGAGGATTTCGTTGGGATAAGTTTTGGAAATAAACATTGTAGCGAAAATTTTTTGCGATGCGTAAGATGTTGAATTTTGTGGTTTTCGTCTCTTCATGAGATCAGACGCTATCCTGGAAAAGTGTTTGTTAAGGAGATTGACAACTTCTTCCGGATTACTCATTTCTCTTTCATTATCCTTTAAAATAAAATTCTCTACAAGGTATCAAGATGATGTGGTTGTATTTTTACAATATTCCACATTGCTTTAGTTTTGTTACTAGCGTTCAAATGTCCTGACTAATTTTCATTAAAAGAAATTCATTCAAGTAAAAAACAAATTTCACAGCAGTCAAGTTACATTAATTCATAGTTGATGCCCTCAGAAACAGTCTATTCAAACTAGTCTTTCTTTTCTCTTTTAATTTATTATCAGAGATTTTTTAAAAAAATCTTATTGTAATGTCATATTGGAATAGACAATTTGGTGAAATCTATTAACTACAGCTGTTCCTTAAATTTCTCATGTAAGAAATATAGATTTCCAATCCATTACTAACTAACTATTACAACACACATTTGTCAGAATGCAAGTGTGACACCTAGAAAATTCCATTAACACATTCGTGTTACTACATCAGCCAAATCTGTATTTTTTAACACCCGAATACCTGAGAGTGTCATTTTAACACTAGCAAGCATTTCATTTTGCAATGCACCTTTATGTTTTGGCTTGAGAATGACAATCTTTTATAAGTCTTCATCACTTTCAGATGTAGCTCAATAGGTATAAAAATTTTTTAACCTAATAGAACTTCAATGTCTATACATTTCACCTACTCTGCCCATGCATGTCAATTCAGCACCAACAAGCTGGTTCATCTTGAAGCTGCACCATATTCTTGAATATTTCACTAATCACCTCTCACTGTTTTTGCCAGAGTTTTTGGGAGATTCTACAGTTTTATCATTTCTTTCATCACTCAACTAGGATTTCTAGTTCCAACAAAAGATTTTCATTTTGCATCATAATTGTTTCTACATTGATTCAGTTGCCTCTTTGCTTTCAAGGGAAGCTCATCCAAGTTGTGATACACTGCATTTTTATACAGTATTATAGAGATCTTGATTTGGCAGAGATCGTTTGGATTTTGCCAGACATTCCAGACGATGTTTTGAAAAGGAACTGAAGAAAATGACGATGATGATAGTTCTAACGATGCAGAAAAGGCAGCTGATGGTGAAGTTTAGTATATATTCTTGGGTTCTACATAGATAAAATATTTCAGTTAGTACACATGAGAAATTCTCTTTTGAAAATTATTCAGATGATTTCTTTTACAAACATTACGAATAATATCAAATATAATTTTGTTTTTTGCATACAAGTAAGCCTTCTAATTGTCTATTCCTTAAGAATGCTAAATTCAAATAAAGACCTCTTAGTCTTAGTGTATGATTCAAAGATGGAAATAACATACATCAATTCAAATACTCAAGAACAAAGTAATTAACACAAACTGAGGGATTTTTAATTTTGAGCTTTTTTGTTGTTGTTGTTGTTGTTGTTGTTGAAGTAAATGAAGGTAAATAATACTTTTGGAATAGATGTATGCTAATTCAAACTAATAGAAAATCTAAGTTAGCAAAGGTAAGAAATAATTTCATAATTAGGCACATGTTACATTACAGAGGAGGTCATTGGCACTTAAAAGTAATCTTTTAAATACATTGAAAAAGTACACCCATTTGGCATTTTTGAGAATAAAAGTTTGCATACTAATTACCACGTTTTGCAAATATGAGTTATGCAATATCAAAGACAATTTTACCTTTATTGTAAGGGTATATAATTATAAGATATAATACACCCCGCTTATAAGATAGAGGTCTCCAACCTCCTTTGACTGCAGCCAAATTTCTTACAAGTTAAGAGATGGAGGCCACCTAAATATTACTCTCTGAAAATCAGTATACAAATTTACAGATTTTGCATGTTTTATCAGCAAAAGTTATTTAATATGAGCATGTTTTTGTTTGTAAAATAAACAATGTTTGAAAATTAAATATCATAAAATTGACCTATTTGAAAACAGACTAGAAATAGTCCGTTTTTAAATTGACCAAGTTTATAACACTTATAAGTACAACAGATCTTAAATTCTTAGTAGATATAAGATCTTAGTAGATATAATTAATTTCTCGTTAATGATCGGTGAATTTCCTTCGGCCTGGAAGACAGCACTTGTCCATCCTCTCCCTAAAAGCGCAAATCCCATGACGCCTGTTGATTTCCGTCCCATCGGTATCTTGCCAACAATATCAAAAGTTCTTGAAAGATTGTCAGGAAACAGATCGAACATCACCTTCAAAATTTCAGTATTTTAAATAAAGACCAGTCAGGTTTTAGACCCGGTAAAAGCACAGGAAGTGTGCTTCTTAGCGTGATTGAAGATGCCAGAGAGGCAATGGACAATGGTAAAATCACAATTCTCGTCCTTCTCGATTTTAGCAAGGCTTTCGATTCTGTAGATCACGATATTTTGTTAGCAAAGTTAAAACACATTGGATGTACCACCACCACCACACTCAAATGGTTCTCCAGCTATCTATCTGAACGGCAACAAAAAGTTGTGTGCAGTGACAGTGTGTCTTGTACCTTGCCATTAGCACGCGGTGCGCACAGGGCTCAGTGTTAGGACCCTTAGCTTTCCTAATTTATGTCAATGATACAGGCAAATCAATAAAAAATTGCTGTCATCACATGTATGCTGATGATCTCCAATTGTATATTAGCGGACCCTCTTCTTGCGTCCTCGAACTTGCTCAAAAAATCAATGAAGACCTGCAGTCACTCTCCGCTTGGTCATCACCAATAGGGCTACAGCTAAACTCCAATAAATCTCAGTGTCTTGTAATCGGCTCCAGAAACTCCCTAAAAAAGTTATCAATCTCTGCTCTTCCTGACATTTGCATAAATGGAAGTCCTCTACCGTGGTGTAGTGACATGAGAAATCTAGGTGTGCATATGGATAATTCTCTAACCTGGAACTTTCAAATTGATAAAATGTGTCAAAAAGTTTTTGCGTCCCTGCATGTTTTGAAACGCATGCGCACTCTTTTACCTACAAAAACTCGCCAGACACTTGTACAATCTCTCCTAATGCCTCACTTTGATTACTGCGATTTCCTGCTGATCGACATCAATTTAAAACAGCAACGTAAGATACAAGTAGCTCAAAATGCATGTATTCGTTTTATTTTCGATCTTAGAAAATACGACCATATTTCAACTTTCTATGCTCAATCTAAAATTCTTACCATTGATAAAAGGCGTTTACTTCATTGCCTTCTCCTCCTCTACAAGATTTTAAACAGCACTCATCATGACACCCTATCAAAACGATTTCAATTTATGAAGCTACATCGTGCCTGAGCATCACGCCTTATTTGTATTCCGCATCACAATACCACTACTTTTAGCAAATCTTTCACTGTCACTGCCATCCGTGCTTGGAACAATCTTCCCACTACTACAAAAATAGCAGTACATTTCAAAAGTTTAAAAAAGAAGTCACAAACTGGATTCATGAAAATAATAATTGACTAAATTGCCACTGCTCGTTTACTAAAACTCAGGACTAGTACTAATTCCAGTCTTACCTATCATATAAAGTTCTACTCCATTTTTCAAATAAATACTTCCCTCTCTTTTGTTTACATGTCTCTCTCTTTCACTCTCTCTCTCTCTCTTCGGATCACTAAAATCCAAGTGTTTTAGTTTACTTTCTCTCTCACTTTTAAATTTCAATCTAGATTACTTTCCTCTAATTTATCACTATTATCTAATTTTTTAACTTTAAAGTTAACTAATCTCCGTGGCACACCAAAAATACCATTCCTCTTCTTATTCCCCTTTTCCATTTATCCGTAGTTATATTTAGTTCAATTCACACATGTGTACGTTTATCCTTAATTACATTTACTACATCCATTTATTTCAGTACACACTTGAGCATACCTGATTACTGAGTGCATGATTATGCATGAGCATTGCTCTAATGCGTATGTACTCAAGGTATTTGTATGCTTTTAAATCTATCTAGATGTGTTTCACTAATTTGCAATCTTTCTGTTTCAGTTCATCATCTCTTGCAACCTTCACTATTTGTTAAGACATATATTCAAATCAAAACTATTTACATTTCTCCTTTGTATTTTGTGTGCACCGAAATTGTTTACTTACTTGTATTGTGTTCTTAGCAGTGTATTGTGTCTTGGCCTTAAGCCACCATTCTGATTGAGGTTTACCTGGGTTACTCAATCGCTTAAGGTGTATGCCGGGATGGTCCCTTTGTTTGCAGTCCCAGGAATAAATGTAGCGTAAATCGTTGGCTTGCGGGTGAGATATGTCGAGTCAGTATTTCAGGTCTTGGGAATATTCTAAATGGTTAATATTTTCCTACATTATTAAAATTTTCAATTTTCTAGGTTGGGAAATATCTTTATATTGTAAAGATTTTCCTAAAACTGAATTGATCTTTTCCACGTTTTTAATTATATTTTTTTACTAAATAGATTGATAATACATTATTTTATTATTGCCAATTTTCTTATTATTACTATTATGAAAAATACACGTAAAATCATTTTACCATTATCTTTCAATGTTCTCCGTTTGTCTTAGGACCTGAACTTTTGACTTGATGTGTTTTCGCTTGTATGCTGACGAGATTCCCTCCCTTTCTAGTTTTCATTTACGAGTATTTCAGAAATACGTACGCAATCATAGCTTCTACTACAACCTCATTAAAACAATTAGAAGTAATATTAATACTTCACCGATTTAAACAATCTCTATCAAATCCACTACAATATGTAACTTGCCTAGTCACAGAAAAATAATTTCTCTAAATTTTGAGTAAAATCTCGTAGTGTTTAACTTTATATATTTGGAATCAATTTTAAATTACATCCCTAACTTGAAATTGATAACTTCAAACATACAAATGCTGTGACAGCATTCCTCCTCCACCAACTCTTTCCTCCCTCGCTTTCATTCCTGTCTTCTATGTGAGAACACTTTCACTCAAATTGCGTACGTATTTTTCATTGAATGACCCCCTTCTAGTATGCACTAAAGTAATACAATTTTTAAAGTGGTTAGGCGGAAGAGCAGGCTAAATGGCCTGAGCCTCGCCACAAATAAAGACATTTATTTATTTATTTATTTCAATTCAATATTTAGAATTAATGACCCTTCAAACTGCTAGCTGCCTATTACTTCTTTTAGATTAAGTAGAAATTTAATTTTTTCCATCAGCAACTCTGATTTTAAATGCCAGCTGGTCAATGAATTGCAGTATTTAGATTTTACATATTTCATCTCATCTTAGGGAATGTTTTTTCACACAATTATAGTGATTCCGAACCAGAAAACCTAGCAGGGCATACAATCTCTGTGCCATGTTGATTGTGCCAAACTATTATCAGGGCTAATGATTCAACAGCATACATCGCAGATCTGAATGGTGGCAATTTACTGTTCAATTAAATTTACGAAACAATTTTAAGATTCAAATAGAACAAGAATATTATTAACAATAACCACAACAATAATAATATGAAAATAAAGCAAAGGAGAAAAAAAAGAGAGAAAAAAAGAAAGAAAGAAAGAAAACATCCTTCCAATAAAGATTCTCCACTTTATATCTGTACACTCCATCAGACTATGCACTACTTCCTTTCAGCATAACGTCAACTTATTGTTTCCACTTTCATATGTCCACCTCTCGCGTGTACTTTGGGACGTTCAACTTTCGTCTGAGTGTTGATTTTTCACTCATTTGGTAGCTTGTCTGTTGTCTTGGTGTTCAACACCACATCAGCCCAAGAAGACCATGTGCACACAAGAATATCTTCTGAATATACTTTTTCCATGCCATATTGACTCGTTAAACATGGGAAGAAGCAGCCAATTTTTTTTTGTTTGAATCCTTTCACTTCCGCATACTGTACAAAGATCAGTGACAAAACAATTCTCTTCCTCAAATTTCAGATTATGAAGAATAAATTGCTGTCAGATGTACAAGAAAAACTACTTTCTATTACCATAAATCCTCTGAAAGAACAGCTGGAGGATGATTTCTATTGATAAAGAATAAAAGTATCTGAATTTCCTCATTAAAATGTTTTAAAAAAAATTCCTGATACTGTCATTGCCAAAAAGAAAGTCTTAAATTGACAGTTTGCAAAAGCATGTGACCAGATGAAATTCAAGCACTTTTCAACTTCCAAAACATAAGATTATGTACACACCAACAAATGACCTGCCTGTTAATGAATTAAGCAATGAAAAATCACTTCCTTCTATCTTCTCTCAAGCATGTCTTTGGGTTATGCATACTGCATCCACTGTCAATAGTAGTGCATTTAAGCATTTCCCCTGTACTTCAAGGTTACACAAAGTTTCATAGGTTAAAAAAAAATTCTTCCTTGATAATAGTATTTTCCAAGCTATGAACTGTATACATTTTCCTTGCAAATTTCAAAATTATTTCCAACTCCACAAATAAATAGAAGCAATTAGCTTGAATCTGTAGAAACATTTTATTCATCTACTCTAATTGATGGTCATTCAAATTAATGAGACTTATCTTTCCATTATACCTTGAATTTGATGAGCTATTATACAGTGTATTGAGACACTTAATTTGGTAAATTTATTCAAAAGTTTTCAAAACTCAAGTTTGAAATTAACGTTATCTGTAAATGGTTTTCCTGCCTCCGCTGGTTCATGAACTCTGTGGCTACTTGCCCAATAGCTTCACTTCCATGATGCTTCTCAGTGTTGTTAAGAAGTTAAAACTTTCTCGATAGAATCTATTTTATGAAAAATGCTTCAGCCACAAAAACCCAAATGGTGTTCTATATACAGGGTGAGTCACGTAACTTTAGCACCTTCTGTAACTTTTGAACGGTTGAAGATATTGCAATGCAGTTTTCATGGAAGTGAATGAGGGAATGGGGCTAATTGATATGTGTATTGATTTCTCTTCTATCACTTTTATTTTACGAGATTTTTGAGGTAACTTTGTTTTTTCAAATGGGACTATACATATTTTTTCAGTCTACCATGACAAGCGTATAAAGACGAATCCAAAGATATAAATATTGTCATATGTTAGATAAGCATTTTTTTTGAGTAATTTGTGATTTTTTTTGCGCTAGTGTTTAACGGATATTATTCATTGTAACTGTCAGCCCCACAAGGTCACGCAGCGCTCCCCCAGCAAACGCGGGTCGGGAAAGGGAAGGGATTTTAAGTACTTGAGGATACGCAAAATATTCACAAAACTGTTGCATTTTTTTTCCTGAACTCTCCTTTTCAACTTAATCCATTTTCAGTAATTTGGGTTTCTTAGGGATTGAAAATACGGATTTGTCTTAAGTAGTATTTATTGAAATAAGATTATTTCTATCCCTAAGTTATTATTATATTCGTATTAACATTGAAATTGTTTGCTCAAAATATACAATATATTTTTGTACAGTTTTAATTATTTATTCTTATTGTGCTTTGTTTCAAGATCCCATTACTACGTATCTTATGAAATCCCATTAAATGGAGTTGAAGTTATAAACAATTTATTACAATACAAACTTATGACAAATCCTTATTTTCCATCCTTTAATTCCTTCAATCAAAGAAAGACGAAAATCTGAAAATGCGGAAGGATGGAAAGCACAGTTCAGGAAAAAAACTGCAATGGTTTTGTGAATATTTGGAATACTATGTTTCGTATTTTCAAATAAGATCCCTCCCCTTCCCTTTCCCTTCGCCGGGCGCACGTGTGCTCGTGGAGCGCTGCATGACCTTGTGTGGTGGACTATTCAAAACGTCCGTTAAACCCCGGTCGCAAAAATCAAAATTAATAAAAAAAAATGCTTATCTAACATATGACAATATGTACATCATTGGATTCGTCTTTTTACGCTCGTCATGGTGGACTGAAAAAATATGTATAGTTCCATTTGAAAAAACAAAGTTACCTAAAAAATCTCGTAAAATGCAAGTGGTAAAATAGAAATTAATGCACGTATCAATTAGCCCCTTTCCCTCATGCACTTCCGTGAAAACTGCATTGCAATAACTTCAACCGTTCAAAAGTTACAGGAGGTGCTAAAGTTACGTGACTCACCCTGTATATTTATTTAAAATTAATTTATTCATTTATAAAAAACATTGCACTAGATTGCTGGTCAATTACAAATTGTAACATGAGTTGTATCAAGCCCACTGACCCTACATTGCAAAGCCCTGTTGTCCTACGGTGGTGTTATTTTTGACGGGTGATTTATATTCAAATTAAGTATTAGCATAATTAAAGAAAATGGTGTACACAATACGATTAATTTTACCTGCTGTTCAGCAGCATTGAAAAGAGTTGCTCTTTTTTGGTGTTCTCTGCCACTCTCAGCCTTTTGATTCTCAGCATCCATAACCTAATGACACAAGAATCAGAGTGTGAAATCAGAGTTAATTGATAAAAAAGTAAGGCTCAAAGATGTCAGAAGAAATTCCTTACTTTGATTGTTGCATGATTTAACATTTCCTGCCATGCATTATCAAACTGCCATTCATGTTGTTTGCTTAAGAATCGCTGTTCTGCCAATGCCACAGTTTCCTTAGCAGCCTGATGAATTTCTGCAATAATAAGGGTCTGTGTTCACTTTCACAATCTTTTCAAAAAAGAAAAACAATGCTAAATAAACAAAAATAAACTATTTAGATTTCAGATGAATTGAATATTCCTGATCTTCAATAAGTACTTTTATAAAATCAATTGTACAGTACATCACAAATTTTGCAATTAAAAAAATGGATTATAATGACAGCATACCATTGGCTATTTGAAACTGTACTGCAGCTCTCTGACATTCCAATTGGGCTTGCCTTGCAACTTCAAGAGCTTCATAGTATGGACGTGCTCGTTCAATGCAGCCACCCAATTTTTTGCTGAGCAATTTAAGTCTACGTGTGGACTCATTAAGTAACAAACGGAAAGTTGTGTTTGCTTCCTGTAAAATAGACGAAGAATCAATAATGAATACTGTAGTATGGTAAGTATCCAGTAAAGTAAAAGGTCAAATGTCATTTGATGGAAGTATATCAGGTTGTAATACAATTGGCCCAACCATATACACGGATATATAGGTTAGGGTAAATGCAGTACTCACATCTAATTCTGTTTCTAATTTGTTGATTTCATCAGTGGGCACTGTTCAGTTTTTCCAATTCAATCTGAACAAAATAGAAACATTAGCTACAAATGTACTGGACTAGTTATCAAGTTGCAAGACATATACTACATGGCAACATAAAATCAGGGTGAGCAGAAAACACAAGTACCTGAATCCTGGGATCCAAGTCCGAGTCACCGCCACCATCGTCTGGTCCATTGCAAGACAGATGCTCCATGATAGGCGCCGAGACGCACTGACCCCGGCCATAAGATAGTTCTTTATCTTACATACTCATCGTAAGAGTAGAGTAGACAGCGCCACAGGCGTATAGTGACGCAAAACAAAACGGAGACGCTGCTTAACACACTTCAAAATGACGCACCTGTAAGACCTTTGTCAAAGGTCAACCCACCATCCCCCCAATAATCTCACTTCCGCGCTCGTCGCACTACGCTGAAACTCCTCCTCATTCGCTTGTTGTGTTTTCTTTCTCGCAGTCTGAGTCGCTGCCTATCGAATAGAGCGGTCGTGTCGACCCTACCACAATCGATACTTAACGAGGTAAGGCGCTGTCTTCAAAGGTCGCTAATTGCCGACGCCACTAAAGGCCACTCGAAAGAGAAGGATCAGCGATTGTATCCTGTGTTCTTCATCTTACGCAGTCGGGTACTTGATACGGAGATTGCTCTCTAGCGTTATCGCACAGGGGAGGAGAAGTTCCTTTTCGTCGACGGGGAAGTGGTGCGGTTGCCGCCGCGAAAGTCACGTGAGTCCCTCGACGGCGGAGCGGCAGGGAAAGGCAGCGACCGGATGAGCAGCCGGCGGCGAACTGAGCCCGTCGGCCGCATCGCCGCGGGCGGGCACAGCCAGCCGAGCCGAGCCGAGCCAGGCCTTGGGAACCGCCCGGTCAAGGGCATTCCCGCCGCCCCGCTTGCATCTCCGCGGAGGAATCACGCGACGCCGCAGCCAGCGTTCTGGGTTTCCTTTACGCGCTGGCCTCCGTGAAGCCCTGGCGCTATCTTGTCATTGCAAACGTGTTGACTTACGCTCGTGTAGTCTGACATTGAAGATAAAGTCTCTTCCACAATATATATTTTCAGAGGCGTACCCAACATTCTCCCTGGGAGGGGGGAGGGGGAGGAAGGTTTCAGGTACAGTGAGCAGCCAACGTAGTTTTCTGTCTTTTATTTAATATTTACAACGTAAACAATTGATATAATGAATTAATTTTGTTGGTATACAAAATTGGTAAAAGATCTATTTTTTAATATGTATCACTGGCTTCTTCGAGGGAAGGGCTGAAACCCCAAGGGCTGAAACCCCTGAAAACCCAACACCTGGGTGCGCCATTGCATATATGCTTATGTGTGCTTATGCTGTCAATGCTTTGATAAGGAAATAAAACTTCGGACCTTTTTTTATCAATGAACTATTGATACATTTGTTCTGTATATGAACAGTCGGTGAATGATAGAAACATTGGATGGAAACGTAAGTGAAGTGTTGTCCTGAGACAGCACTTCTCATTTAGAGAGTCAATGATAATGAATGAAGTGATTACAGTGCTCGTGATGATTAATTATAGTACACACATACTTTGACACCTTTTTTCAAGTTTCTTTGCACACTATTTATACAGTAATTGTAATTGAACATTTAAAAGACGTGTGAATTCCCAACTTTTTTACCAACCCATTGCTCGGCTCTCCAAGATCATGAACAAATAATAATAGCGTTTGTCGTTGTAAATAATATAAATAAACATAAAACGAAGGAATAAAATCTATTATATTGTCAACGCTATGGCCAATTAGATTCTTTGTTTTCTAAATTAATGAAAAAAGTATTGGAATCATCTCAACAATGCGATCTCAAATTTTCCGTCGTAAATTCTGTGTTTAAAAAGTTCTTTGTGCTATATCTTTTTGCATACACGTCAGTATTGTTTTACTTGTGCTGTTCCAAACACGTTTAAGATTAGTGCGTGTGACGAGGACATGCAAACAATTTTGTATCAGACAATCGAAATATCTCTCTGGATGAAAGTATTGTGTCACACATAACTCCGTCAGATTAAAAGCAGCTGAAACTTGGCAAATACATAAAACGTAAGAACTAGTTGTGTAGTTTTAAGATATTTAAGATATTTTAATTTTTGGGTGTTCTTTACTTGAAGTTCCTGTGACATTTTCAGAAATTTTCTGGAAAAAGGCTACACTTTTTTCTTTGCATTTGTTGCTCGAATAAAAGAAAGTGAATTTTTAAATATTTGTAAAACTGTAAACATATTTCTGATGTTTATTAAAACTTATGACGTCTTGAAAATTGCAAAAGATCAAATTAATTTTCGAACCTATTCTATATCTTAATATTAACGGCACGTATTCTTTCTAAATGTAATTTATCCTCAATTTTAGATCTTTGTCATGCATGTCGTCTTTGAGAATGTTATGAATAAAAAAAAGGAGCAGTTATTGCATAATAACACTAAGAGGAAGAAAAAATTCGGTATTTCGCGCATTCCCAATAATGCCTATATGTTCTACCATACTCTGTAAGTTCAAAAATGTGGATAACAGAGCCAACGGTTTCGCATGAGGTTACCTGCCATAGTCCGTGATAACGCCAACAGCATTGAGAGCACAGGGGCGACGGATTATTCGGGCCATGAGGCCATCGCGTTGCAAAACCCATTGGTTTACCGACGCAACTGTTGGGTAAACAGCACGAGTTTGCTTCTCTAAATACAATACGCCCGAATTGGATCTACGGGAACTCTGTGTCGAACATTAGCGGAAATTAATACCATCAGAGAATTCACGTAAAAACATATTTTGGCGCAGAGAAATATCGCAAAATATTTCTGCATGCATAGCGTAGGTATTTCAAAATGATTTGCACTGAAGATGAACTTTGCAAAATCAGAGGCACTACTAAATTCTTTTAAAAATCAAAGCTTCAGCCTCAACCCCTACATTGTTATTGTAGGTGTACCAGAAAAGTCTATTATCACTCATCCTTTCTAAAATCTGTAGTCATGACCTTCTAAAGGATGGTTCACATGAGTGTTATAAGCAGTCGACTAATCTCGACACTACCATAGCCAAAAATTATATTCAAAACACTCTAAATATAAAAAACACTATTTTATTTGGACCAAAATATGTAGAATATGTAATCCTTGTGTAATCTCAAACAAAATGTTCACTTTATGCTGCTCTAGAAACCCTACCGTCTTGAATCTTCATAGAACTTATACACCATGTACCTCCTCGTCGGAAAATATCTAGGAGTGTTACTTTAGAAAACGACTAACAAGCTGCAGTCAATGCAAGTGACTATAGAAACATTGAAATATCAAACAATTTCCTCTAGTTAATGCCACAATCTACAATGACAGTTGAATGTTGACCTTTTATTATACAAATCATCCCACCTACCTTCCGTAACTTACGCATGTTTTGTTAGGGAAGGCGTTGACACTAGATATCCTCAAAAATTAACAATAATTCAAAACACATTTTTAACGAGATTTACAAAAGTTCAGTGATTACTTCTAATGAGCAGATTCAACGATAAATAAAAGACATCCTTTATACGAACATGTAACACAAATAGCCATCATTACCAAAATTAACACACCTGTTCCTGGTTCCTGATGTTCATCAATTTAGTACTTCAAAAGAGGTAATTTACAATAAATTATAAGTATTAATTATATTTTATATTATTCTGTATGATAAAAGACCCAAATTAAATTAATTATTGGAACCAAAATTTCGTAAACCAATAAAAGGTTTAATTTCTAGAACCTAAAGGTTTACACTTTTATCCTGAGTCGTGTTTCATGAAGTTCTCTACGCATTGTCTCTGTTTCTTTTCCTCGTCACAAAGAACATTCTTTTATATTTAATTAGATGGTGTGTCATCCGCGTTCTTCAGCTATGCTCGCCCCTCCCTTCTTTTCCACGTGTCTCCTCGACGTGTTCGTCGCGCTTGCTTCACCGCTGTTGCGCACTCGCCACCCGCCTTCGCGCGAGGCAAAGCGGTCCGCGACGAGAACACACGAAGCCATAAAGATGTTCCGCTGCTGACGTCAACCTCCACGTCTCAAATGTCGGCGCTGCTAGATGCTGCCTTACAACTTGGCACAAGGCGAAGAGCCTATTAGTGCTTCCTCTCTAAAGCGCTTTCCCGCCGTTCCCCTTCAATTCCACAACCCCGCCCTCGAAGCGTTAACGATGATGGTAATTCTCGCAGTTGCAGCTGTCGCGTAACAATGTCGTATTTTTTTCCTCGTTACCATGGTCGCCAAATGCCTTAAGAACTAGGGTTGCCGCCTTCTGAAAGATCCTCTAATTTTAACATCTCTATAGAATGGTACCCTCCTAACAAACCAGTTAAATACGTAGGATTATATCTCGATACAAAATTAAACTGGCTCGATCGGATTGAATCAAAGATATTACAAACCAAGGCAAAACTCCATCAGATAAAACCGATAATAACAGACACAGATCACTACAATACAATACTGCCATAGCATTATATAAAACCATAATAAGACCCACAATTACTTACGCCTTGTCCCATATGGATTAATGCCGCCAACTCCAATCATTAAAAATCAATTCTGAGATCCATTACTAACGCCTCATGATTCATTTCCAATAATCAGCTTCACAAGGAATTCAATATAGACTCTATTACTCATCACATCACATACCTTGCCACAAATTTCTACTATAACATCCATCAAATTCCAGCACTCTCCAAATTCAGACTCACGAAAAATCCAATCCATAGAACGAGAATCCAAAACTAAATATCCATTTCATGTTTTCCAAATCAAATTCGCAAACATAGAACCAGATTAGAGGACCCAAAGTGGGACACCTCCCCATTGTATAGTATGTAAGCTTAGAATAAGTTAGTGAGGAAGTATCAAATTACAAATGTAAAGTTTAATAACTACCTATGTATCTACCCTCAGGAAAAATAAACTAAAAAAAAACCTTCTGGAAGCCCTGACCGGAAGATTTTAAATCGGGTAATCACAAAAATTAAATCAAAATGAATGTGATTCTAGACCGTGTAATCTAGGAATAACTATATGAATTTGTAATTTTATAGGTAATATGCTGCACTCACCTCCTTGTTAAAAGTGTCAAAATGAATGCAGGTAGAAGCTGATGTTATTGATAGATCATCACTGCAGTTTAAACTTAAAGAAAAATGATTAATCATATGAGGAGCATCGTTTCAAACGGTGTTACGTCCAAAATTAAAAATTTTACAGGACATGCAAAAAACACTGAACTCTTATATAAAATGTTTAAATAAAAATTGACCAATCAAAATATTGTCATCAAATATCTCGATTTGGAGTATGTAGGGAGTTAAAACACTTCAAATTGTTATGATGTTATTAAGTTGGTTGTAAGGATATAATATGGTTTGCTACAACCATCAGTGGAAAATAAATTTATAAATGTTTCGTACATTTGATGGCGTATTTAGTTGCATATTTAATAAAATATACAACACAATTTACAAAATTTACTTCACTTAATACAGAATGGAAAAACTTATGAAGATTAATGAGCATATTTAGATAGCGTGAGTGCGAAGAGCCTAGCTACTCAAATGCTCACTCCCCTCCTCTAAACAGTTAAAAAGTGTATCATTTTGATAAATGGATCTTCACTGGGAGCAGGTTCTGATTCTAGAATAATCTGATAAAATTGCAAATTGTCTTCACTTTCCCAGACTTCTCCAAATCTCTTCGTCCCAAATTATCACTATCATTTTTCTTTGCCTCAGTTTTCTTGCAGGTAAATGGTGCAGCCAATGGTTCTCGTATGACGTGCCTTGCCTGTTCTCTTTTCAGAAAGAAAGATATGAATAGTTTAGAAGGGTTATCGATCCGATCGTTTGGCTCCATTACATGAGACAGTTCATTTCCCTTTTTTTGTTATTCTCAGGATTATTCTCTTAATTTACCTGATCCCACATTTCTTATAAAATTTGCTCAAATCCGTGTAATGTTTCACTATCCAGTCTTTTCTCTCTCTCTTATATATATATATATATATATATATATATCTATATATATATATATATATATATGTACAAATAGTGTGTGAACCAAACCAAATGCCTGGTAAAATTCGCGATAATTATATGGTGTTAAAATTTACGAATGCTTCCTGATTTTCATTTCTATTACACTAACATTTTTCGGATAGTAGAAATGAATGTCCCCTTGCAGAGAAGAAAAAAGTATAATGTTCTTCAGATGACTGGGTCGTTGTTGGAGGGATCCGTGGCATGAACAACATGCATGCAAAATGCCTTATACTCTCAGTTCTTGGGTTGGTGCAATGTTACTCCCACAGCAAAACTAATATTAGCAATTGCGCAGTAAAAAAGTTTAAAATTCTAGCAACAAGAAAATAGAGCTGAGGGCAAAATATGTTTCGCACCAAACCATGATAGGGCTTAAAAACGATACGAAACACACCGAATGTTTTCCATGCTTCCTCTACGCAATCATTTGAGTGTTGATAGAGTGTGATTCAAAAACAGTTTGGGTAAACAGAATGATAGAGCGCTTAAGAAACATAACGAAGTGATGTCAATCTCATTTTCGGATATAACACCATTTAAAATGCCGCTTCTCATATCTGACCTTTCGATGCCAGTGCTACTTTTCATCACAATTGGTTTGTTTATTTCGGAGTGAAGTTCGTTATTACGTAAAGCCATTTTTAAAGCTGAAGAATGACTGTTCTCGTAGAACTGTGTTGCCGGTTCTATTAATACTTTAATCTTTAATTTTTCAAGGTACGAAGAGAAATAATATTTTTTAAAATAAGAAGTCGGGCCATTTTAGATTCTATTGCTAAGTTATTTTGCACAAATTTTGCGAGTATAAAAAATGTCGTAAATTCGCCTTCAAAGCACAGATGGAAACTTTTTTAATTATGGGAATTCGCGAAATACAGAAACTTTTATTCATTTTAGTGTTAATAATTATTAGTCAATAACTACGAATATTTTTTGAGGTGCATAACATCTTTTTAAAGATCTAGAATTGAAGGATAAATTGAATTGAGAAAGAAATCACTGTCGTTAATATTGGAGGTGCATAACAGGTTCGAAAATAATTCTGAAGTTTGCAATTTTCAAAATTTCATAGGTTTTAATGAAAATTTGAACTATACCATTTTTATTAATTCATGCAATTTTTATAAAATTAATTGCTTGATTGGATAGCTACCGTGGATTCTTGAGTTGTGTGTGAAGTATTATCAATAATTATTTCACAAATCGAGAAACCTCAAATCGTAAAAGTTCGAAACAATTGTGAAAACTCTCAAAACCATATACTTCAGAGACTGTTTACCGGCTGAATTAGATCAGAGCCAGCAGTCCTAGTGTTTTCTGTAGCGACTCTAACCAGGAGCCTCTAGCTTCGAGCCCTGACGGATTTTTACTAGATGTATAGCTTGGTCGAATTCAGCCACTGACTGGAGAATTCTATTGACAGGGCGCTCTGATCGGTAATTTTCCGTGGTTTCTCTGACCATTACAGAGTGAATGCCTGGGCAGTACCCTAACAAAAGGCCAAAGAACAAATGTGATCTTCATGTGACTTTACGTCAAGAAAAAAAATTGGCAAAAACTTTTTTTTTCAAACAAATTGTATATCCTCAATTAATGTCCTAATGGTTTTAAAACACATTTTTAAAGAGAAATATCTCTGTAATCAGTATTAAGTTTTGCATTGTTAATCTTTCGCTATTTCCAAAAATATATTTAATAAAAAATGAGACCTGAGAATTTTAATATAAATTGCATTAACTTCAAGAAAAAATTACGCGAAAATTAGTAGTTTTTCAAAAAATATACAGGACCTTATTTAAAGATCTTATGTTTTAGAACAGATTTCACTGAGGAAAAAACTTCTATCAATAGCAATATTATACCTTTATTTGCAATTGTTTGCAATTTTCAAAAAATACTGCGAGTTCTCCGAAAATTGAACCAGCACCACTTTTTACCATCCTTGCTACATTTGAGAAAAATTAAAGAATACATTTGGAGCTGCATTAAAAAATGTTTAAAAATTGCCTAAATTTCACGCAAAATAATGCGAAGACTAATCATATTTTTGAAAAATTATTCCTGATAGCAAAATCGATAGATATGTAGTCATTCTCTGACCATTTGGTTTGTATCAAGTATGTCTCCTATGTCTTCTACAACGAGAGTTCAAATTAGCCTCACGAGTATTCTGTTGAGGGCGAATTTGTTTATTACCTGCTGAAAGGTTGTCGATGTACAACCTCGGCTAGATGCCGGTTTGTTTGAGACTGTATTGTAGAAGTGTAGTAATTTCCTGATAGCATTAATAGTACACAGTATGTATCATTCCAAACATGACATCAAAAACTTCACTAGCCGTAACTGTGCAGTAAATTGTGTTATCATACTGAGTTGCAATCAATGCTCATTCGATTTCTTTGCGGGCATTTCAAAATCATACACTTGGCAAGAAGAATGTTAAAAAAAAACGGCTACTTTATTGTTCCTTATCAGTGCAATGAGCTGTAAACAGCTGTCCACAGCAGCCTCGCCGATCGTTGAGCAATATGCAGAATGACATTTCATTTCCTCCCAATGCTTGTAAGTATTTGGACATTTGAAATATTTTAGGTTGACATAAATTGTAGAGAATTCTGGAATAAGTATTACATATTTAAATTAAGTTTATGACATTTTTATTGTTTTTATTGTTATACTCACGAATATTAATTTAACTTTACCGATGATTCAAGATTCATCGAATTTTGAATTTTTGAACGTGTGTGGTTTTGTGGAACGGTTGCGAATATATTACACTCATTTTTGTTAAAAAATGTGAACTATTTTTCTTCTAAATTACAGGAGCAGACAAACAATTCTCTACACTTTAAAGTAACTATATTAAAAAGAAAAAGTTGTATATGCACGAAGCAAATACAGTTAAATAACTTGTTAATGACTCAAACATTTCTGTAAATAAAATCAAATTTGTTTCAAATACTGAACATCTCCTTGCGAATATTGAGAGGGTGTCTAAAATAGGAGAACTGAGCTAAATGTGGTGCGTGTACATTTACATACGCCTCTAAGGGTACATTCAGGACAAAAAATAGCTTCACTTAGTAAAATTATTTTTAAATGATACTTACGATAATTATACAATTATCCGCTAAATGAAACTTAAGTGAAGAACATGAACTTCCCTTGCTCACATTGTTTGAAGTGATTATATATGTGAGGGTGAGGGTAAGAATTCTGCACTCAAGCCTCTTCTCATTTCTTGAATGTTTAAAAGGATTTTTTGTTTCAAATTTTTCTTAATAATTCTTGTGTTTTGCAATCGTGCAATCTTGTATATTGCTAAAGATCGGTTTTGAAATGTTACTCAGACTCCTGTGTGCAATTAAATGAACGGAATAAGACATTGTTCAGATATTCGCAATTCCCATTACCGCGAACAACTGATTTGCTCTAGCAACATCCAACCACCTCAAATGATTCAGAATAAGACTTTTTTACACCATTGTGTAATACAATAGCGAGATTCAGAAATATATTTTGAGCAAGTACTTTCCCGCTTGGGGAAATAATGATTCAAAATGTAAACTACGTAGTAGCTATATTTGTTTGAACTCTTTGAAGAGCTACGTTATATCTAATATTTGTAGAAATGACACTGCTATTCGTCTAACCCTTGTACCCTTTTTATGGGTTTTAGAAGTTGTCAACTTGGATACATACTTATTGCTGGATAAGAATAGAATTTACGAGAACTCTCAAGTGCGGCGTCACTGCAGCATTATAGTGACAGAAGTAGTGCGACAAGCTAGGTGATTCTTTTTGGGGAAGGCATTTTACATATTAATTAACAAATTGACAAAAGCACAATTCATGTTTTAAATTAATTAATTATTTTCATTTATTTATTAATGTTCTGTTAATGCCATTATGCGAGGAGGAGTGTGGGGTAGTGTGATTGCAAAGGAGAGGGCGAGGGGGAGGATGACGGCGAGGGCGCGGACGAGGGTGAGTACGAGGGCGAGGGCGAGGGCAACGGCGAGGGGAGGATGAGGGCGAAGGCAAGGGCGAGGGT
>JAHLJT010009419.1:200694063-200762457 GCA_031308135.1 Acheta domesticus | reverse complement strand
GATCCATGAAACTTAAGTTTCTAATATTGAAAATACATCTTCATGCTGAGAATATCCTGTTTTTAATTATTGTCTATAATTATAGAGCTCTGCAATCAGGCGAAAACAACCGCTCGAGACTCTCGGGCTCCGCGCCGACGCTCGGCGAAGGGTGGGGACCTTGCTTGGGGGGGAAGAGATAGCTGTTTAACGGACATTTCGACCGGCCGCCTTGCGGCTCCCGCCGAGACGCGGGAGTCGCCGAGCGCCCGGGCGCTCGAGCGCTCGGCCAAGCGCCGGACTGCACAGTAGCTTCGCCCCTCAATGCATGTACGGATATAAAGTCGCCGCATGTAGTGATCGCAACACTTTCAATTCACTGTAATCGAAAGAAAATACAATTTCAATTAACGATTAATTTGTTGAAAAGTAACAATTTATCGATTGACTGGAAATAATTTTATAGAGACAAACAATACATTTTTTGAAAGAATTAAGGCAAACAAAGACTCTGAAAATAAATTTTTATTGTTTTTCTATATTTACAGTGCTTGAGGGAAGATAATTCGTTGCGTACCAATTGTAATGTCATTGAAGTTTCTTACAAACCCGAATATAAGGCATATTTATTAAATACAATGAATATTTGGTCATAATTTCACGAGTATATAAGAAAAAAGCATATGCTAAACAAAAATGAGGTGAGTACTATTTTCCTTGCATCAAACGTCTTGTCATTGGGCGTAGTAATTTATTGTGAAATAGTTTATGTAAGCCGACATGGCCTTTGTATTTGTCGACTCAGTCGGCGGCCAAACAACAGCGGTCACGCCACATCAGCCTATTCAACTCAATAATTCAAAATACATTATTTACTATTATATACACACGTTTAACATTATTTTAAATTCGTCAAAAGTATGTATACATGAAATGATGCATATAAAGTTTTATATGTACGAGTACAATGTTTTTCAATTATTTCATTATTTTTCGTTTCAATACAAGATAAGCGATTAATTGTAATTAAAAAATCGTAAAAGCTGAATTTGTGAATCATTGACTTCTGTGGAGCAGTATTGAAGCTCCACGAGACCCCGTTCCTTTGGGTGAACTACTGAGAAAAGCGTGGCAGGAAGCGATAACAGAGGTTGTGCGAGGTGACTCGGTGGCTCCCACGCAGCGCGCGCCATCGCCGTTGCGACGAAATTTCCAGGAAAGGACAGGAAGCAGTTGAAAGAGAAGGGTCGAGATATGTGCACAAAGCTTTCCTCGAAAGATATTGAGAAGCTCGCAAGATTATAAATAAAACTAAAAGTACAATGAGCTCAAAATAATGCTGAGGTGACTGAGGTACCCCGCACGCCTACTGCCGGGTTAAGAAACCAAGACCTGCGTTTCAGATGCCTGAAAATTACAACAACACCAACAACAAAAATATTTGAAAAAAGACGGCAAAAATACAAAATTGGAAGGGAAAGGTACTAATATATTTCATAGCACTTGCATCTAAATTTAGCAGAGCATTTGTATTTGCTCCATATTGCACCATATAAAATGAAGGAAAATTAATAATTTTATGTTCATTAGAATAAAATAGGCAATTTCCGAAGCATCCGATACCTAGTCATTACAAAGAACGGAATTTATCTCTAAAACTTTTGAGTGCCTTTTCTTTGAAGTCACAGGCAGAACTGCAATAGATCCACTTGAGGTTCTCCCGTGCGTCCGAGGAGTCGATTTTAAAGCTTTTTATTCTTTTTTACACAATTTATTAAAATTATTTATTACAATTAAAATTAAAATTATTTATTACAATTTATTAAAATTATTTTATTAAAATTTATTATTTGAAAATTAATATTAAAATTCCTCTATATTTTAAATTTTGAAAAAACGAAATTATTGGTTATTTATTTTAAAAAACCATTCAATACTCCTTCCTTTTCCTGAAACGTGCCATTAGATATTTACTCCGACGTGTCGGCCGATTGTTACGTGGCGCAGTTCGCCTGAACGGGGTCCGCCGGTTGTCCAGTCTCGTCGGTTGGAGGCCGAGTCTCGGTCGGGCGCCGGCTCCCGGGAGTCCGCAACCGGCTGCGAAGGACAGTCGAGCGCGTGGTCTCGAGAGAAGAGAGGCGAGCGAGCGCTGGTCGGTAAAAATCGCGGAGAATGCAGACCTCTAATAATTAATTAGGAAACTTCTGTTCTTTTAATTCAAGTAACTTGCATTGTTCATAGAATACCACATCATAGTTTGGCCTCTTTGTGACACCAACGCATCTCGTAGCATAATTACATTCAATGTGTTAAACGTAATTTAAAGATTTCATAGCACATTCCTTCCAAATATATTCATATTCATTGCATTCTTGGTAGGCTGTAAATTTTTAATGTACATATTTTTTAGAAAATTATAAATACATTTTTGATTCCATATTTCAGGGCCATTTGTAAAATATTTTAATTAGTTTTTTGCCTACCTGTTTTGGATTTTATGGTCTAACAATAACAATAATACAAAGAAACTGTGTTTATTTATTTAGTCAAAAGACAGTAAAAAAACTGTATTTGACGCATGGGGGAAGAGATTATTTGCGCACATTTTCTTGAGGCCCATAATAATAATAATAATAATAATAATAATAATAATAATAATAATAATAATAATAATAATAATAATAATAAACACTCACCAAACCGGGACGTCTGTTGGATTGTGTACGATACTGTACGACCAACAAATTCAAACTGATCGGACGATAGCGGCAAACAAACCGGATATAGTTATCTGGGATTTGGTGAAAAAATCGTGTTTATTTATCGATGTTGCTGTACCTTGCGATCAAAACGTCGTTACCAAGGAGCAGAGAAACGTCTTAAATACAAGAGTTTGGAAATTGAGATCAGCCGAATGTGGGGCGTAAAAGCACAGGTCGTCCCGATAGTTATCGGAGCTCTGGGATTTGTTCTGCAAAATTTGAGTAAGAACGTGTCTAAACTCCCTGGTAATTCAAAAGACTGGGAAGTGCAAGAAATTGCTTTATTTGGAACAGCCCACATTTTGCGCAAAGTATTATAGAGGCACTGATAGTCACCGGATCTGCTCCTTAGGTAGCTGGTTGCAACCTGGAGTAGATTTTATATTCAGCCGACTCATAAGATCTTTAGTCGTGATGTAATGGAATAATAATAATAATAATAATAATAATAATAATAATAATGAGTGAAATTAGCAACATTTGAAAAACTAGAAAATGAATTTAGAAAAATTATTATTTAAAAAAATAGATTATAGAAAAATTTTCTTTCCCAAGTTTCAATAGAAAAACAATTTTCATGGTAAATGAACTACTGATCTAATTTTTCTGCATTGGTAACAAAATAATAACGAACATCAGTTCTACTTCTACCACTAGAAGCAAAAGGAGTGCTCCACAAAACGTGTGCAAAGTGAAGCTCATTTACATCCAGAAGCAAAACAAAGGGCGATCTCAGCATTCGCTCAATGGATCAGGGAAACTGGACAAAAAACCTGATCAAGATGGGGGTCACTGACCTGGAAGCTGAAGTACATTACTTGTTACAGGCGTATTAATTTTTTTTTTATACATACAATACAAATGTAAACTAATTCATTACAGATCATTGTTTTGTTAAAATTATCATTGTGTTTGTTAAAATAAACGTTTTTCTTTTTGACAATCAGTATAGTCTCTAATTGTATAGAAACAGTTATGCAGCAGAAAAGATTTTACTTTAGACTTAAATTTGTGTACCAACTTTAATTGTTTAATGTCACCTGGCAATGCGTTGTAAAGTAAGGTACATGTATTGTATGTGTATTTCTTGTACTGTGATGTTGATACTGACACTTGATGCACTATGACTTCTAAGACATGCGTTGCATTTATAACTATCAATATTGCATGAAATATGTTCCCTCCGTTAAGTAGGTCATTTTTGACAAAAATTACAGATTTGTAAATAAATAGGCAAGGCAATGGTAGATTCCAAGCTCAATGAAAAGAGGCTTGCAGAGATCACCTGGAAGGCATTTTTTCATTATGAGAATAATTTTCTTTTGCAATCTGAAGTCTGAGTACTACAGGATGAGCTTCCCAGAATATTATGCCACATCTCAGGGGTGAATGTACGTTTGCAAAATAAACGCAACAAGCTGCATGAAGGCTGACAGAATTTGAAAGAATTCTGAATGTGTAACATAATGAACTTAATTTAGTGTTTAATTCTGTTACATGTACATTCCTTTTAAGGTTTGACTGATTGAGAGACCAAGAAATTTTGTTACCTCAACATCTGCTAATTGCATATTGTTCATTTTCAATGGAATATATGATTGCTGATTTGAAATGCAAAAATGCATTGAAACAGTTTTTCTTTTGTTAACAATTAATTTGTTATTATTAAACCAATTTGAAACTTCTGAAATCGTACTATTTACTGTTTCTTTTTTGGAAAGAACATTCGTGTCATCGGCAAACAGATCCATTCTTCCATTTTTCATAGATGAAGGCATATCGTTTACATACAATAGAAAGAGGATAGGACCTAAGATTGAACCTTGCGGGACCCCATGCTCAATGGGCAAACAATTGGAAAGATAAGTATGTAATGTCCTTTCGTGCCAGTATGGTATTTCTACTCTTTGAGTCTGATGTTTATGGTACGAAGTTATCCAATTTAGGGCAATACCACGTATTCCATATGAAGGTAATTTTGAGAGCAAGATGTTGTGGTCAATAACATTGAAAGCTTTCGAAAGATCTAAGAATATTCCAATGGATGCTTCATTTTGGTCCATTGATGAAGCAACATCTTTCATAAAAGAAAAAAATGGCAGTTTCTGTAAATTTTGATTTTCTAAAACCGTGTTTGTGAGTCTGAAAATGCTTTGTTTTTCCGGAGAAAAGTTTCCATTCGTGAGTAGAAAAGCTTCTCTAATATTTTGAGAAAACTGACCAGTAATTTTGAATTTCATTTTTGTTCCCTTTTTAAAAAAGTGGCTTAATTTTTGCTGTTTTGAAAATATCTGGAAATATTCCTGAAGAAGCATTGAAAATGTGACTTAACCAATGTATAAAGGCAGGTGCTCAAGTTTTTAATAAACAATCTGGATATTCATCTAAACCAAATTAATATTTATTTTTCAGTTTACTGACTATTCTGAGGATTTCGTTGGGATAAGTTTTGGAAATAAACATTGTAGCGAAAATTTTTTGCGATGCGTAAGATGTTGAATTTTGTGGTTTTCGTCTCTTCATGAGATCAGACGCTATCCTGGAAAAGTGTTTGTTAAGGAGATTGACAACTTCTTCCGGATTACTCATTTCTCTTTCATTATCCTTTAAAATAAAATTCTCTACAAGGTATCAAGATGATGTGGTTGTATTTTTACAATATTCCACATTGCTTTAGTTTTGTTACTAGCGTTCAAATGTCCTGACTAATTTTCATTAAAAGAAATTCATTCAGTAAAAAACAAATTTCACAGCAGTCAAGTTACATTAATTCATAGTTGATGCCCTCAGAAACAGTCTATTCAAACTAGTCTTTCTTTTCTCTTTTAATTTATTATCAGAGATTTTTTAAAAAATCTTATTGTAATGTCATATTGAATAGACAATTTGGTGAAATCTATTAACTACAGCTGTTCCTTAAATTTCTCATGTAAGAAATATAGATTTCCAATCCATTACTAACTAACTATTACAACACACATTTGTCAGAATGCAAGTGTGACACCTAGAAAATTCCATTAACACATTCGTGTTACTACATCAGCCAAATCTGTATTTTTTAACACCCGAATACCTGAGAGTGTCATTTTAACACTAGCAAGCATTTCATTTTGCAATGCACCTTTATGTTTTGGCTTGAGAATGACAATCTTTTATAAGTCTTCATCACTTTCAGATGTAGCTCAATAGGTATAAAAATTTTTTAACCTAATAGAACTTCAATGTCTATACATTTCACCTACTCTGCCCATGCATGTCAATTCAGCACCAACAAGCTGGTTCATCTTGAAGCTGCACCATATTCTTGAATATTTCACTAATCACCTCTCACTGTTTTTGCCAGAGTTTTTGGGAGATTCTACAGTTTTATCATTTCTTTCATCACTCAACTAGGATTTCTAGTTCCAACAAAAGATTTTCATTTTGCATCATAATTGTTTCTACATTGATTCAGTTGCCTCTTTGCTTTCAAGGGAAGCTCATCCAAGTTGTGATACACTGCATTTTTATACAGTATTATAGAGATCTTGATTTGGCAGAGATCGTTTGGATTTTGCCAGACATTCCAGACGATGTTTTGAAAAGGAACTGAAGAAAATGACGATGATGATAGTTCTAACGATGCAGAAAAGGCAGCTGATGGTGAAGTTTAGTATATATTCTTGGGTTCTACATAGATAAAATATTTCAGTTAGTACACATGAGAAATTCTCTTTTGAAAATTATTCAGATGATTTCTTTTACAAACATTACGAATAATATCAAATATAATTTTTGTTTTTGCATACAAGTAAGCCTTCTAATTGTCTATTCCTTAAGAATGCTAAATTCAAATAAAGACCTCTTAGTCTTAGTGTATGATTCAAAGATGGAAATAACATACATCAATTCAAATACTCAAGAACAAAGTAATTAACACAAACTGAGGGATTTTTAATTTTGAGCTTTTTGTTGTTGTTGTTGTTGTTGTTGTTGAAGTAAATGAAGGTAAATAATACTTTTGAAATAGATGTATGCTAATTCAAACTAATAGAAAATCTAAGTTAGCAAAGGTAAGAAATAATTTCATAATTAGGCACATGTTACATTACAGAGGAGGTCATTGGCACTTAAAAGTAATCTTTTAAATACATTGAAAAAGTACACACCCATTTGGCATTTTTGAGAATAAAAGTTTGCATACTAATTACCACGTTTTGCAAATATGAGTTATGCAATATCAAAGACAATTTTACCTTTATTGTAAGGGTATATAATTATAAGATATAATACACCCCGCTTATAAGATAGAGGTCTCCAACCTCCTTTGACTGCAGCCAAATTTCTTACAAGTTAAGAGATGGAGGCCACCTAAATATTACTCTCTGAAAATCAGTATACAAATTTACAGATTTTGCATGTTTTATCAGCAAAAGTTATTTAATATGAGCATGTTTTTGTTTGTAAAATAAACAATGTTTGAAAATTAAATATCATAAAATTGACCTATTTGAAAACAGACTAGAAATAGTCCGTTTTTAAATTGACCAAGTTTATAACACTTATAAGTACAACAGATCTTAAATTCTTAGTAGATATAAGATCTTAGTAGATATAATTAATTTCTCGTTAATGATCGGTGAATTTCCTTCGGCCTGGAAGACAGCACTTGTCCATCCTCTCCCTAAAAGCGCAAATCCCATGACGCCTGTTGATTTCCGTCCCATCGGTATCTTGCCAACAATATCAAAAGTTCTTGAAAAGATTGTCAGGAAACAGATCGAACATCACCTTCAAAATTCAGTATTTTAAATAAAGACCAGTCAGGTTTTAGACCCGGTAAAAGCACAGGAAGTGTGCTTCTTAGCGTGATTGAAGATGCCAGAGAGGCAATGGACAATGGTAAAATCACAATTCTCGTCTTCTCGATTTTAGCAAGGCTTTCGATTCTGTAGATCACGATATTTTGTTAGCAAAGTTAAAACACATTGGATGTACCACCACCACCACACTCAAATGGTTCTCAGCTATCTATCTGAACGGCAACAAAAAGTTGTGTGCAGTGACAGTGTGTCTTGTACCTTGCCATTAGCACGCGGTGCGCACAGGGCTCAGTGTTAGGACCCTTAGCTTTCCTAATTTATGTCAATGATACAGGCAAATCAATAAAAAATTGCTGTCATCACATGTATGCTGATGATCTCCAATTGTATATTAGCGGACCCTCTTCTTGCGTCCTCGAACTTGCTCAAAAAATCAATGAAGACCTGCAGTCACTCTCCGCTTGGTCATCACCAATAGGGCTACAGCTAAACTCCAATAAATCTCAGTGTCTTGTAATCGGCTCCAGAAACTCCCTAAAAAAGTTATCAATCTCTGCTCTTCCTGACATTTGCATAAATGGAAGTCCTCTACCGTGGTGTAGTGACATGAGAAATCTAGGTGTGCATATGGATAATTCTCTAACCTGGAACTTTCAAATTGATAAAATGTGTCAAAAAGTTTTTGCGTCCCTGCATGTTTTGAAACGCATGCGCACTCTTTTTACCTACAAAAACTCGCCAGACACTTGTACAATCTCTCCTAATGCCTCACTTTGATTACTGCGATTTCCTGCTGATCGACATCAATTTAAAACAGCAACGTAAGATACAAGTAGCTCAAAATGCATGTATTCGTTTTATTTTCGATCTTAGAAAATACGACCATATTTCAACTTTCTATGCTCAATCTAAATTCTTACCATTGATAAAAGGCGTTTACTTCATTGCCTTCTCCTCCTCTACAAGATTTTAAACAGCACTCATCATGACACCCTATCAAAACGATTTCAATTTATGAAGCTACATCGTGCCTGAGCATCACGCCTTATTTGTATTCCGCATCACAATACCACTACTTTAGCAAATCTTTCACTGTCACTGCCATCCGTGCTTGGAACAATCTTCCACTACTACAAAAAATAGCAGTACATTTCAAAAGTTTAAAAAAAGAAGTCACAAACTGGATTCATGAAAATAATAATTGACTAAATTGCCACTGCTCGTTTACTAAAACTCAGGACTAGTACTAATTCCAGTCTTACCTATCATATAAAGTTCTACTCCATTTTTCAAATAAATACTTCCCTCTCTTTTGTTTACATGTCTCTCTCTTTCACTCTCTCTCTCTCTCTTCGGATCACTAAAATCCAAGTGTTTTAGTTTACTTTCTCTCTCACTTTTAAATTTCAATCTAGATTACTTTCCTCTAATTTATCACTATTATCTAATTTTTTAACTTTAAAAGTTAACTAATCTCCGTGGCACACAAAAATACCATTCCTCTTCTTATTTCCCTTTTCCATTTATCCGTAGTTTATATTTAGTTCAATTCACACATGTGTACGTTTATCCTTAATTACATTAATACATCCATTTATTCAGTACACACTTGAGCATACCTGATTACTGAGTGCATGATTATGCATGAGCATTGCTCTAATGCGTATGTACTCAAGGTATTTGTATGCTTTTAAATCTATCTAGATGTGTTTCACTAATTTGCAATCTTTCTGTTTCAGTTCATCATCTCTTGCAACCTTCACTATTTGTTAAGACATATTATTCAAATCAAACTATTTACATTTCTCCTTTGTATTTTGTGTGCACCGAAATTGTTTTACTTACTTGTATTGTGTTTCTTAGCAGTGTATTGTGTCTTGGCCTTAAGCCACCATTCTGATTGAGGTTTACCTGGGTTACTCAATCGCTTAAGGTGTATGCCGGGATGGTCCCATTTGTTTGCAGTCCCAGGAATAAATGTAGCGTAAATCGTTTGGCTTGCGGGTGAGATATGTCGAGTCAGTATTTCAGGTCTTGGGAATATTCTAAATGGTTAATATTTTCCTACATTATTAAAATTTTCAATTTTCTAGGTTGGGAAATATCTTTATATTGTAAAGATTTTCCTAAAACTGAATTGATCTTTCCACGTTTTAATTATATTTTTTTATACTAAATAGATTGATAATACATTATTTTATTATTGCCAATTTTCTTATTATTACTATTATGAAAAATACACGTAAAAATCATTTTACCATTATCTTTCAATGTTCTCCGTTTGTCTTAGGACCTGAACTTTGACTTGATGGGTTTCGCTTGTATGCTGACGAAGATTCCCTCCCTTTCTAGTTTTCATTTACGAGTATTCAGAAATACGTACGCAATCATAGCTTCTACTACAACCTCATTAAAACAATTAGAAGTACATATTAATACTTCACCGATTTAAACAATCTCTATCAAATCCACTACAATATGTAACCTTGCCTAGTCACAGAAAAATAATTTCTCTAAATTTTGAGTAAAATCTCGTAGTGTTTAACTTTATATATTTGGAATCAATTTTTAAATTACATCCCTAACTTGAAATTGATAACTTCAAACATACAAATGCTGTGGACAGCATTCCTCCTCCACCAACTCTTTCCTCCCTCGCTTTCATTCCTGTCTTCTATGTGAGAACACTTTCACTCAAATTGCGTACGTATTTTTCATTGAATGACCCCCTTCTAGTATGCACTAAAGTAATACAATTTTTAAAGTGGTTAGGCGGAAGAGCAGGCTAAATGGCCTGAGCCTCGCCACAAATAAAGACATTTATTTATTTATTTATTTCAATTCAATATTTTAGAATAATGACCCTTCAAACTGCTAGCTGCCTATTACTTCTTTTAGATTAAGTAGAAATTTATTTTTTCCATCAGCAACTCTGATTTTAAATGCCAGCTGGTCAATGAATTGCAGTATTTAGATTTTACATATTTCATCTCATCTTAGGGAATGTTTTTTCACACAATTATAGTGATTCCGAACCAGAAAACCTAGCAGGGCATACAATCTCTGTGCCATGTTGATTGTGCCAAACTATTTATCAGGGCTAATGATTCAACAGCATACATCGCAGATCTGAATGGTGGCAATTTACTGTTCAATTAAATTTACGAAACAATTTAAGATTCAAAATAGAACAAGAATATTTATTAACAATAACCACAACAATAATAATATGAAAATAAAGCAAAGGAGAAAAAAAAGAGAGAAAAAAAGAAAGAAAGAAAGAAAACATCCTTCCAATAAAGATTCTCCACTTTATATCTGTACACTCCATCAGACTATGCACTACTTCCTTTCAGCATAACGTCAACTTATTGTTTCCACTTTCATATGTCCACCTCTCGCGTGTACTTTTGGGACGTTCAACTTTCGTCTGAGTGTTGATTTTTCACTCATTTGGTAGCTTGTCTGTTGTCTTGGTGTTCAACACCACATCAGCCCAAGAAGACCATGTGCACACAAGAATATCTTCTGAATATACTTTTTCCATGCCATATTGACTCGTTAAACATGGGAAGAAGCAGCCAATTTTTTTTGTTTGAATCCTTTCACTTCCGCATACTGTACAAAGATCAGTGACAAAACAATTCTCTTCCTCAAATTTCAGATTATGAAGAATAAATTGCTGTCAGATGTACAAGAAAAACTACTTTCTATTACCATAAATCCTCTGAAAGAACAGCTGGAGGATGATTTCTATTGATAAAGAATAAAAGTATCTGAATTTCCTCATTAAAATGTTTTAAAAAAAATTCCTGATACTGTCATTGCCAAAAAGAAAGTTCTTAAATTGACAGTTTGCAAAAGCATGTGACCAGATGAAATTCAAGCACTTTCAACTTCCAAAACATAAGATTATGTACACACCAACAAATGACCTGCCTGTTAATGAATTAAGCAATGAAAAATCACTTCCTTCTATCTTCTCTCAAGCATGTCTTTGGGTTATGCATACTGCATCCACTGTCAATAGTAGTGCATTTAAGCATTTCCCCTGTACTTCAAGGTTACACAAAGTTTCATAGGTTAAAAAAAAAATTCTTCCTTGATAATAGTATTTTCCAAGCTATGAACTGTATACATTTCCTTGCAAATTTCAAAATTATTTCCAACTCCACAAATAAATAGAAGCAATTAGCTTGAATCTGTAGAAACATTTTATTCATCTACTCTAATTGATGGTCATTCAAATTAATGAGACTTATCTTTCCATTATACCTTGAATTTGATGAGCTATTATACAGTGTATTGAGACACTTAATTTGGTAAAATTTATTCAAAAGTTTTCAAAACTCAAGTTTGAAATTAACGTTATCTGTAAATGGTTTTCCTGCCTCCGCTGGTTCATGAACTCTGTGGCTACTTGCCCAATAGCTTCACTTCCATGATGCTTCTCAGTGTTGTTAAGAAGTTAAAACTTTCTCGATAGAATCTATTTTATGAAAAATGCTTCAGCCCACAAAAACCCAAATGGTGTTCTATATACAGGGTGAGTCACGTAACTTTAGCACCTTCTGTAACTTTTGAACGGTTGAAGATATTGCAATGCAGTTTTCATGGAAGTGAATGAGGGAATGGGGCTAATTGATATGTGTATTGATTTCTCTTCTATCACTTTTATTTTACGAGATTTTTGAGGTAACTTTGTTTTTTTCAAATGGGACTATACATATTTTTTCAGTCTACCATGACAAGCGTAAAAAGACGAATCCAAAGATATAAATATGTCATATGTTAGATAAGCATTTTTTTTGAGTAATTGTGATTTTTTGCGCTAGTGTTTAACGGATATTTTCATTGTAACTGTCAGCCCCACAAGGTCACGCAGCGCTCCCCCAGCAAACGCGGGGTCGGGAAAGGGAAGGGATTTAAGTACTTGAGGATACGCAAAATATTCACAAAACTGTTGCATTTTTTTCCTGAACTCCTCCTTTTCAACTTAATCCATTTTCAGTAATTTGGGTTTCTTAGGGATTGAAAATACGGATTTGTCTTAAGTAGTATTTATTGAAATAAGATTATTTCTATCCCTAAGTGATTATTATATTCGTATTAACATTGAAATTGTTTGCTCAAAATATACAATTATATTTTTGTACAGTTTTAATTATTTATTCTTATTGTGCTTTGTTTCAAGATCCCATTACTACGTATCTTATGAAATCCCATTAAATGGAGTTGAAGTTATAAACAATTTTATTACAATACAAACTTATGAAAATCCTTATTTTCCATCCTTTAATTCCTTCAATCAAAGAAAGACGAAAATCTGAAAATGCGGAAGGATGGAAAGCACAGTTCAGGAAAAAACTGCAATGGTTTTGTGAATATTTGGAATACTATGTTTCGTATTTTCAAATAAGATCCCTCCCCTTCCCTTCCCTTCGCCGGGCGCACGTGTGCTCGTGGAGCGCTGCATGACCTTGTGTGGTGGACTATTCAAAACGTCCGTTAAACCCCGGTCGCAAAAATCAAAATTAATAAAAAAAAATGCTTATCTACATATGACAATATGTACATCATTGGATTCGTCTTTTTACGCTCGTCATGGTGGACTGAAAAAATATGTATAGTTCCATTTGAAAAAAACAAAGTTACCTAAAAAATCTCGTAAAATGCAAGTGGTAAAATAGAAATTAATGCACGTATCAATTAGCCCCTTTCCCTCATGCACTTCCGTGAAAACTGCATTGCAATAACTTCAACCGTTCAAAAGTTACAGGAGGTGCTAAAGTTACGTGACTCACCCTGTATATTTATTTAAAATTAATTTATTCATTTATAAAAAACATTGCACTAGATTGCTGGTCAATTACAAATTGTAACATGAGTTGTATCAAGCCCACTGACCCTACATTGCAAAGCCCTGTTGTCCTACGGTGGTGTTATTTTTGACGGGTGATTTATATTCAAATTAAGTATTAGCATAATTAAAGAAAATGGTGTACACAATACGATTAATTTTACCTGCTGTTCAGCAGCATTGAAAAGAGTTGCTCTTTTTGGTGTTCTCTGCCACTCTCAGCCTTTTGATTCTCAGCATCCATAACCTAATGACACAAGAATCAGAGTGTGAAATCAGAGTTAATTGATAAAAAAGTAAGGCTCAAAGATGTCAGAAGAAATTCCTTACTTTGATTGTTGCATGATTTAACATTTCCTGCCATGCATTATCAAACTGCCATTCATGTTGTTTGCTTAAGAATCGCTGTTCTGCCAATGCCACAGTTTCCTTAGCAGCCTGATGAATTTCTGCAATAATAAGGGTCTGTGTTCACTTTCACAATCTTTTCAAAAAGAAAAACAATGCTAAATAAACAAAAATAAACTATTTAGATTTCAGATGAATTGAATATTCCTGATCTTCAATAAGTACTTTTATAAAATCAATTGTACAGTACATCACAAAATTTTGCAATTAAAAAAATGGATTATAATGACAGCATACCATTGGCTCTTTGAAACTGTACTGCAGCTCTCTGACATTCCAATTGGGCTTGCCTTGCAACTTCAAGAGCTTCATAGTATGGACGTGCTCGTTCAATGCAGCCACCCAATTTTTTGCTGAGCAATTTAAGTCTACGTGTGGACTCATTAAGTAACAAACGGAAAGTTGTGTTTGCTTCCTGTAAAATAGACGAAGAATCAATAATGAATACTGTAGTATGGTAAGTATCCAGTAAAGTAAAAGGTCAAATGTCATTTGATGGAAGTATATCAGGTTGTAATACAATTGGCCCAACCATATTACACGGATATATAGGTTAGGGTAAATGCAGTACTCACATCTAATTCTGTTTCTAATTTGTTGATTTCATCAGTGGCACTGTTCAGTTTTTCCAATTCAATCTGAACAAAATAGAAACATTAGCTACAAATGTACTGGACTAGTTATCAAGTTGCAAGACATATACTACATGGCAACATAAAATCAGGGTGAGCAGAAAACACAAGTACCTGAATCCTGGGATCCAAGTCCGAGTCACCGCCACCATCGTCTGGTCCATTGCAAGACAGATGCTCCATGATAGGCGCCGAGACGCACTGACCCCGGCCATAAGATAGTTCTTTATCTTACATACTCATCGTAAGAGTAGAGTAGACAGCGCCACAGGCGTATAGTGACGCAAAACAAAACGGAGACGCTGCTTAACACACTTCAAAATGACGCACCTGTAAGACCTTTGTCAAAGGTCAACCCACCATCCCCCCCAATAATCTCACTTCCGCGCTCGTCGCACTACGCTGAAACTCCTCCTCATTCGCTTGTTGTGTTTTCTTTCTCGCAGTCTGAGTCGCTGCCTATCGAATAGAGCGGTCGTGTCGACCCTACCACAATCGATACTTAACGAGGTAAGGCGCTGTCTTCAAAGGTCGCTAATTGCCGACGCCACTAAAGGCCACTCGAAAGAGAAGGATCAGCGATTGTATCCTGTGTTCTTCATCTTACGCAGTCGGGTACTTGATACGGAGATTGCTCTCTAGCGTTATCGCACAGGGGAGGAGAAGTTCCTTTTCGTCGACGGGGAAGTGGTGCGGTTGCCGCCGCGAAAGTCACGTGAGTCCCTCGACGGCGGAGCGGCAGGGAAAGGCAGCGACCGGATGAGCAGCCGGCGGCGAACTGAGCCCGTCGGCCGCATCGCCGCGGGCGGGCACAGCCAGCCGAGCCGAGCCGAGCCAGGCCTTGGGAACCGCCCGGTCAAGGGCATTCCCGCCGCCCCGCTTGCATCTCCGCGGAGGAATCACGCGACGCCGCAGCCAGCGTTCTGGGTTTCCTTTACGCGCTGGCCTCCGTGAAGCCCTGGCGCTATCTTGTCATTGCAAACGTGTTGACTTACGCTCGTGTAGTCTGACATTGAAGATAAAGTCTCTTCCACAATATATATTTTCAGAGGCGTACCCAACATTCTCCTCTGGGAGGGGGGAGGGGGAGGAAGGTTTCAGGTACAGTGAGCAGCCAACGTAGTTTTCTGTCTTTTATTTAATATTTACAACGTAAACAATTGATATAATGAATTAATTTTGTTGGTATACAAAATTGGTAAAAGATCTATTTTTTAATATGTATCACTGGCTTCTTCGAGGGAAGGGCTGAAACCCCAAGGGCTGAAAACCCCTGAAAACCCAACACCTTGGGTGCGCCATTGCATATATGCTTATGTGTGCTTATGCTGTCAATGCTTTGATAAGGAAATTAAAACTTCGGACCTTTTTTTATCAATGAACTATTGATACATTTGTTCTGTATATGAACAGTCGGTGAATGATAGAAACATTGGATGGAAACGTAAGTGAAGTGTTGTCCTGAGACAGCACTTCTCATTTAGAGAGTCAATGATAATGAATGAAGTGATTACAGTGCTCGTGATGATTAATTATAGTACACACATACTTTGACACCTTTTTTCAAGTTTCTTTGCACACTATTTATACAGTAATTGTAATTGAACATTTAAAAAGACGTGTGAATTCCCAACTTTTTTACCAACCCATTGCTCGGCTCTCCAAGATCATGAACAAATAATAATAGCGTTTGTCGTTGTAAATAATATAAATAAACATAAAACGAAGGAATAAAATCTATTATATTGTCAACGCTATGGCCAATTAGATTCTTTGTTTTCTAAATTAATGAAAAAAGTATTGGAATCATCTCAACAATGCGATCTCAAATTTTCCGTCGTAAATTCTGTGTTTAAAAGGTTCTTTGTGCTATATCTTTTTGCATACACGTCAGTATTGTTTTACTTGTGCTGTTCCAAACACGTTTAAGATTAGTGCGTGTGACGAGGACATGCAAACAATTTAGTATCAGACAATCGAAATATCTCTCTGGATGAAAGTATTGTGTCACACATAACTCCGTCAGATTAAAAGCAGCTGAAACTTGGCAAATACATAAAACGTAAGAACTAGTTGTGTAGTTTTAAGATATTTAAGATATTTTAATTTTTGGGTGTTCTTTACTTGAAGTTCCTGTGACATTTTCAGAAATTTCTGGAAAAAGGCTACACTTTTTTCTTTGCATTTGTTGCTCGAATAAAAGAAAGTGAATTTTTAAATATTTGTAAAACTGTAAACATATTTCTGATGTTTATTAAAACTTATGACGTCTTGAAAATTGCAAAAGATCAAATTAATTTTCGAACCTATTCTATATCTTTAATATTAACGGCACGTATTTCTTTCTAAATGTAATTTATCCCTCAATTTTAGATCTTTGTCATGCATGTCGTCTTTGAGAATGTTATGAATAAAAAAAAGGAGCAGTTATTGCATAATAACACTAAGAGGAAGAAAAAATTCGGTATTTCGCGCATTCCCAATAATGCCTATATGTTCTACCATACTCTGTAAGTTCAAAAATGTGGATAACAGAGCCAACCGGTTTCGCATGAGGTTACCTGCCATAGTCCGTGATAACGCCAACAGCATTGAGAGCACAGGGGCGACGGATTATTCGGGCCATGAGGCCATCGCGTTGCAAAACCCCCATTGGTTTACCGACGCAACTGTTGGGTAAACAGCACGAGTTTGCTTCTCTAAATACAATACGCCCGAATTGGATCTACGGGAACTCTGTGTCGAACATTAGCGGAAATTAATACCTATCAGAGAATTCACGTAAAAACATATTTTGGCGCAGAGAAATATCGCAAATATTTCTGCATGCATAGCGTAGGTATTTCAAAATGATTTGCACTGAAGATGAACTTTGCAAAATCAGAGGCACTACTAAATTCTTTTAAAAATCAAAGCTTCAGCCTCAACCCCTACATTGTTATTGTAGGTGTACCAGAAAAGTCTTATTATCACTCATCCTTTCTAAAATCTGTAGTCATGACCTTCTAAATGATGGTTCACATGAGTGTTATAAGCAGTCGACTAATCTCGACACTACCATAGCCAAAAATTATATTCAAAACACTCTAAATATAAAAAACACTATTTTATTTGGACCAAAATATGTAGAATATGTAATCCTTGTGTAATCTCAAACCAAAATGTTCACTTTATGCTGCTCTAGAAACCCTACCGTCTTGAATCTTCATAGAACTTATACACCATGTACCTCCTCGTCGGAAAATATCTAGGAGTGTTACTTTAGAAAACGACTAACAAGCTGCAGTCAATGCAATTGACTATAGAAACATTGAAAATATCAAAACAATTTCCTCTAGTTAATGCACAATCTACAATGACAGTTGAATGTTGACTTTTATTATACAAATCATCCCACCTACCTTCCGTAACTTACGCATGTTTTGTTAGGGAAGGCGTTGACACTAGATATCCTCAAAAATTAACAATAATTCAAAACACATTTTTAACGAGATTTACAAAAGTTCAGTGGATTACTTCTAATGAGCAGATTCAACGATAAATAAAAAGACATCCTTTATACGAACATGTAACACAAATAGCCCATCATTACCAAAATTAACACACCTGTTCCTGGTTCCTGATGTTCATCAATTTAGTTACTTCAAAAGAGGTAATTTACAATAAATTATAAGTATTAATTATATTTTATATTTATTCTGTATGATAAAAGACCCAAATTAAATTAATTAATTTGGAACCAAAATTTTCGTAAACCAATAAAAGGTTTAATTTCTAGAACCTAAAGGTTTACACTTTTATCCTGAGTCGTTTCATGAAGTTCTCTACGCATTGTCTCTGTTTCTTTTCCTCGTCACAAAGAACATTCTTTTATATTTAATTAGATGGTTGTGTCCATCCGCGTTCTTCAGCTATGCTCGCCCCTCCCCTTCTTTTCCACGTGTCTCCTCGACGTGTTCGTCGCGCTTGCTTCACCGCTGTTGCGCACTCGCCACCGCCTTCGCGCGAGGCAAAGCGGTCCGCGACGAGAACACACGAAGCCATAAAGATGTTCCGCTGCTGACGTCAACCTCCACGTCTCAAATGTCGGCGCTGCTAGATGCTGCCTTACAACTTGGCACAAGGCGAAGAGCCTATTAGTGCTTCCTCTCTAAAGCGCTTTCCCGCCGTTCCCTTCAATTCCACAACCCCGCCCTCGAAGCGTTAACGATGATGGTAATTTCTCGCAGTTGCAGCTGTCGCTTAACAATGTCGTATTTTTTTCCTCGTTACCATGGTCGCCAAATGCTTAAGAACTAGGGTTGCCGCCTTCTGAAAGATCCTCTAATTTTAACATCTCTATAGAATGGTACCCTCCTAACAAACCAGTTAAATACGTAGGATTATATCTCGATACAAAATTAAACTGGCTCGATCGGATTGAATCAAAGATATTACAAACCAAGGCAAAACTCCATCAGATAAAACCGATAATAAACAGACACAGATCACTACAATACAATACTGCCATAGCATTATATAAAACCATAATAAGACCCACAATTACTTACGCCTGTCCCATATGGATTAATGCCGCCAACTCCAAATCATTAAAAATCAATTTCTGAGATCCATTACTAACGCCTCATGATTCATTTCCAATAATCAGCTTCACAAGGAATTCAATATAGACTCATTAGCTCATCACATCACATACCTTGCCACAAATTTCTACTATAACATCCATCAAATTCCAGCACTCTCCAAATTCAGACTCACGAAAAATCCAATCCATAGAACGAGAATCCAAAATAAATATCCATTTCATGTTTTCCAAATCAAATTCGCAAACATAGAACCAGATTAGAGGACCCAAAGTGGGACACCTCCCCATTGTATAGTATGTAAGCTTAGAATAAGTTAGTGAGGAAGTATCAAAATTACAAATGTAAAGTTTAAATAACTACCTATGTATCTACCCTCAGGAAAAATAAACTAAAAAAAAACCTTCTGGAAGCCCGTGACCGGAAGATTTTAAATCGGGTAATCACAAAAATTAAATCAAAATGAATGTGATTCTAGACCGTGTAATCTAGGAATAACTATATGAATTTGTAATTTTATAGGTAATATGCTGCACTCACCTCATTGTTAAAACGTGTCAAAATGAATGCAGTAGAAGCTGATGTTATTGATAGATCATCACTGCAGTTTAAACTTAAAGAAAAATGATTAATCATATGAGGAGCATCGTTTCAAACGGTGTTACGTCCAAAATTAAAAATTTTACAGGACATGCAAAAAACACTGAACTCTTATATAAAAGTGTTAAATAAAAATTGACCAATCAAAATATTGTCATCAAATATCTCGATTTGGAGTATGTAGGGAGTTAAATCACTTCAAATTGTTATTGATGTTATTAAGTTGGTTGTAATGGATATAATATGGTTTGCTACAACCATCAGTGAAAAATAAATTTATAAATGTTTCGTACATTTGATGGCGTATTTAGTTGCATATTTAATAAAATATACAACACAATTTACAAAATTTACTTCACTTAATACAGAATGGAAAAACTTATGAAGATTAATGAGCATATTTAGATAGCGTGAGTGCGAAGAGCCTAGCTACTCAAATGCTCACTCCCCTCCTCTAAACAGTTAAAAAGTGTATCATTTTGATAAATGGGATCTTCACTGGGAGCAGGTTCTGATTCTAGAATAATCTGATAAAATTGCAAATTGTCTTCACTTTCCCAGACTTCTCCAAATCTCTTCGTCCCAAATTATCACTATCATTTTTCTTTGCCTCAGTTTTCTTGCAGGTAAATGGTGCAGCCAATGGTTCTCGTATGACGTGCCTTGCCTGTTCTCTTTTCAGAAAGAAAGATATGAATAGTTTAGAAGGGTTATCGATCCGATCTTTTGGCTCCATTACATGAGACAGTTCATTTCCCTTTTTTTTGTTATTCTCAGGATTATTCTCTTAATTTACCTGATCCCACATTTCTTATAAAATTTGCTCAAATCCGTGTAATGTTTCACTATCCAGTCTTTTCTCTCTCTCTCTATATATATATATATATATATATATATGTACAAATAGTGTGTGAACCAAACCAAATGCCTGGTAAAATTCGCGATAATTATATGGTGTTAAAATTTACGAATGCTTCCTGATTTTCATTTCTATTACACTAAAATTTTTTCGGATAGTAGAAATGAATGTCCCCTTGCAGAGAAGAAAAGTATAATGTTCTTCAGATGACGGGGTCGTTGTTGAGGAGATCCGTGGCATGAACAACATGCATGCAAAATGCCTTATACTCTCAGTTCTTGGGTTGGTGCAATGTTACTCCCACAGCAAAACTAATATTAGCAATGCGCAGTAAAAAAGTTTACAATTCTAGCAACAAGAAAAATAGAGCTGAGGGCAAAATATGTTTCGCACCAACCATGAATAAGGGCTTAAAACGATACGAAACAACCGAATGTTTTCATGCTTCATCTACGCAATCATTGAGTGTGATAGAGTGTGATTCAAAAACAGTTTGGGTAAACAGAATGATAGAGCGCTTAAGAAACATAACGAAGTGATGTCAATCTCATTTTCGGATATAACACCATTTAAAGTGCCGCTTCTCATATCTGACCTTTCGATGCCAGTGCTACTTTTCATCACAATTGGTTTGTTTATTTCGGAGTGAAGTTCGTTATTACGTAAAGCCATTTTTAAAGCTGAAGAATGACTGTTCTCGTAGAACTGTGTTGCCGGTTCTATTAATACTTTAATCTTTAATTTTTCAAGGTACGAAGAGAAATAATATTTTTTTAAAATAAGAAGTCGGGCCATTTTAGATTCTATTGCTAAGTTATTTTGCACAAATTTTGCGAGTATAAAAAATGTCGTAAATTCGCCTTCAAAGCACAGATGGAAACTTTTTTAATTATGGGAATTCGCGAAATACAGAAACTTTTATTCATTTTAGTGTTAATAATTATTAGTCAATAACTACGAATATTTTTTGAGGTGCATGACATCTTTTTAAAGATCTAGAATTGAAGGATAAATTGAATTGAGAAAGAAATCACTGTCGTTAATATTGGAGGTGCATAACAGGTTCGAAAATAATTCTGAAGTTTGCAATTTTCAAAATTTCATAGGTTTTAATGAAAATTTGAACTATACCATTTTTATTAATTCATGCAATTTTTATAAAATTAATTGCTTGATTGGATAGCTACCGCGGATTCTTGAGTTGTGTGTGAAGTATTATCAATAATTATTTCACAAATCGAGAAACCTCAAATCGTAAAAGTTCGAAACAATTGTGAAAACTCTCAAAACCATATACTTCAGAGACTGTTTACCGGCTGAATTAGATCAGAGCCAGCAGTCCTAGTGTTTTCTGTAGCGACTCTAACCAGGAGCCTCTAGCTTCGAGCCCTGACGGATTTTTACTAGATGTATAGCTTGGTCGAATTCAGCCACTGACTGGAGAATTCTATTGACAGGGCGCTCTGATCGGTAATTTTCCGTGGTTTCTCTGACCATTACAGAGTGAATGCCTGGGCAGTACCCTAACAAAAGGCCAAGAACACAATGTGATCTTCATGTGACTTTACGTCAAGAAAAAAAATTGGCAAAAACTTTTTTTTTCAAACAAATTGTATATCCTCAATTAATGTCCTAATGGTTTAAAACACATTTTTAAAGAGAAATATCTCTGTAATCAGTATTAAGTTTTGCATTGTTAATCTTTCGCTATTTCCAAAAATATATTTAATAAAAAATGAGACCTGAGAATTTATAATATAAATTGCATTAACTTCAAGAAAAAATTACGCGAAAATTAGTAGTTTTTTCAAAAAATATACAGGACCTTATTTAAAGATCTTATGTTTTAGAACAGATTTCACTGAGGAAAAAACTTCTATCAATAGCAATATTATACCTTTATTTGCAATTGTTTGCAATTTTCAAAAAATACTGCGAGTTCTCCGAAAATTGAACCAGCACCACTTTTTACCATCCTTTGCTACATTTGAGAAAAATTAAAGAATACATTTGGAGCTGCATTAAAAAATGTTTAAAAATTGCCTAAATTTCACGCAAAATAATGCGAAGACTAATCATATTTTTGAAAAATTATTCCTGATAGCAAAATCGATAGATATGTAGTCATTCTCTGACCATTTGGTTTGTATCAAGTATGTCTCCTATGTCTTCTACAACGAGAGTTCAAATTAGCCTCACGAGTATTCTGTTGAGGGCGAATTTGTTTATTACCTGCTGAAAGGTTGTCGATGTACAACCTCGGCTAGATGCCGGTTTGTTTGAGACTGTATTGTAGAAGTGTAGTAATTTCCTGATAGCATTAATAGTACACAGTATGTATCATTCCAAACATGACATCAAAAACTTCACTAGCCGTAACTGTGCAGTAAATTGTGTTATCATACTGAGTTGCAATCAATGCTCATTCGATTTCTTTGCGGGCATTTCAAAATCATACACTTGGCAAGAAGAATGTTTAAAAAAAAACGGCTACTTTTATTGTTCCTTATCAGTGCAATGAGCTGTAAACAGCTGTCCACAGCAGCCTCGCCGATCGTTGAGCAATATGCAGAATGACATTTCATTTCCTCCCAATGCTTGTAAGTATTTGGACATTTGAAATATTTTAGGTTGACATAAATTGTAGAGAATTCTGGAATAAGTATTACATATTTTAAATTAAGTTTATGACATTTTTATTGTTTTTATTGTTATACTCACGAATATTAATTTAACTTTACCGATGATTCCAGATTCATCGAATTTTGAATTTTTGAACGTGTGTGGTTTTGTGGAACGGTTGCGAATATATTACACTCATTTTTGTTAAAAATGTGAACTATTTTTCTTCTAAATTACAGGAGCAGACAAACAATTCTCTACACTTTAAAGTAACTATATTAAAAAGAAAAAGTTGTATATGCACGAAGCAAATACAGTTAAATAACTTGTTTAATGACTCAAACATTTCTGTAAATAAAATCAAATTTGTTTCAAATACTGAACATCTCCTTGCGAATATTGAGAGGGTGTCTAAAATAGGAGACTGAGCTAAATGTGGTGCGTGTACATTTACATACGCCTCTAAGGGTACATTCAGGACAAAAAAATAGCTTCACTTAGTAAAATTATTCTTAAATGATACTTACGATAATTATACAATTATCCGCTAAATGAAACTTAAGTGAAGAACATGAACTTCCCTTGCTCACATTGTTTGAAGTGATTATATATGTGAGGGTGAGGGTAAGAATTCTGCACTCAAGCCTCTTCTCATTTCTTGAATGTTTAAAAGGATTTTTTGTTTCAAATTTTTTCTTTAATAATTCTTGTGTTTTGCAATCGTGCAATCTTGTATATTGCTAAAGATCGGTTTTGAAATGTTACTCAGACTCCTGTGTGCAATTAAATGAACGGAATAAGACATTGTTCAGATATTCGCAATTCCCATTACCGCGAACAACTGATTTGCTCTAGCAACATCCAACCACCTCAAATGATTCAGAATAAGACTTTTTTACACCATTGTGTAATACAATAGCGAGATTCAGAAATATATTTTGAGCAAGTACTTTCCCGCTTGGGGAAATAATGATTCAAAATGTAAACTACGTAGTAGCTATATTTGTTTGAACTCTTTGAAGAGCTACGTTATATCTAATATTTGTAGAAATGACACTGCTATTCGTCTAACCCTTGTACCCTTTTTATGGGTTTTAGAAGTTGTCAACTTGGATACATACTTATTGCTGGATAAGAATAGAATTTACGAGAACTCTCAAGTGCGGCGTCACTGCAGCATTATAGTGACAGAAGTAGTGCGACAAGCTAGGTGATTCTTTTTGGGGAAGGCATTTTACATATTAATTAACAAATTGACAAAAGCACAATTCATGTTTTTAAATTAATTAATTATTTTCATTTATTTATTAAATGTTCTTGTTAATGCCATTATGCGAGGAGGAGTGTGGGGTAGTGTGATTGCAAAGGAGAGGGCGAGGGGGAGGATGACGGCGAGGGCGCGGACGAGGGTGAGTACGAGGGCGAGGGCGAGGGCAACGGCGAGGGGGAGGATGAGGGCGAAGGCAAGGGCGAGGGTTAGGGCGAGGGCAAGGGCAGGGGCGAGGGCGAGGGCGCGGGCGCGGGCGCGGGCGAGGGAGAGGGCGAGGGCGAGGGGAAGGATGAGAGCGAGGGCAAGGGCGAGGGTTAGGGCGAGGGGGGACGAGGGCACGGGCGCGGGCGAGGGCAAGGGCAGGGGCGAGGGCGAGGGGGAGGATGAGAGCGAGGGCAAGGGCGAGGGGGGACGAGGGCAAGGGCAAAGGCGCGGGAGAGGGTGAGGGCGCGGGCGAGGGCGAGGGCGAGGATGAGGTCGAGGGCGGACGCGAGGGGGAAGGCAAGGGTGAGGGCGCGGGCGAGGAAAAGGTGGAGCGTGAGTGCGAGTGAGCGAGCGGGTCCGCCGCGTTGCCGCGCGCGTGTGCAAGCGCGGTGGGTGCGCGCGGAGAGAAAGTGCGTGGGGAAGCGACGCATATTTCGCGGTCTCTTGAATAGGAAGAAAGTTCCCCGGCGGCGGCGGCGGAGCGGCGCGCGGGAGCCGAGGAAAGCGGAAGCGGCGCCCATGTCCGGGAGCTTTTAATTTCAACGCCGCCGGAAATCGAAAGTAAGAGCCCGATGTTGAAAGAGTTTTAGTTACTAATGGAGGGGTTTCCTTTCCTTTCAAGTTCGCGTGACTTCTGTTCGTTCCCAAGAGATTTGTAACGTTCTTTGAATGGTCATTGTTATGACGCAGTGCTTTAAATGTTTTGAAGGATTCGGTTTTGAAGAGTTCAGAGATCTACAAGATGAATGAATTGCAACCTCTCGGAGATCCTACAAATCGTTGATATGACGAATCATATAATCACGAGCTCTAACAGATCCTGTAAGTCCTATTTTCTTTCTTTTCTCGATTTTGATGAGTTATCCTCAATGTACAAATACTAGTACTAAGTTCAGATATTTGTATACTGGAATTTCCAATATATCCTTTTTCTTGAAAATTTCTATAAAAGCTCATTTTGTAAAATTATCTGTTTGTCGCTAATGTTGCCATTTCTTCCGAGTTTCCTGAAATTTTCTCTAACGGGGATTATGCTAATATGAAAATTAATTTTCACGTCAGAGTGAAAATGAAATTATTTCCTCTTTTTGAACTACCGGGGAAACATTTCCATAAACATTCAAAAGTTAGTACAAAAACGGCTAAGGATTTTCAGTAGATCAGTACATAGTTGTCGTTAGCTTTACTTTGTATATTCCAGTAAGTCCAAACAAAATTCAAATGGAAAACACTGGAACTTAGTTTGTGGTCTCTTATTCATGCTTCCTGCTTCCTGGTGAGGGTTTGTTTTAAAAGATCGGGTTCGCTCGGATGCACATCGCGGAGTTAGCATCGTGATTACTCGGTGATGAGGATATCCGATAACCAGCGAGTAATTGAACCTTTCCCGCGTAATTTAGCTGGGCGATCATATGCAAACAACAGCCGTCCGGGCACGCCCCCTTAATACATTTAGGAGCTCAGCTGATATGGTTCGTGCGTGGGGGTTAAATTTAAAATGTGCATCTCTAGAACAAAATTTAGGGAATTATTTTGTCTATTCCACTCACGCATTATTAATTTCAATCCGACTAAGCGCGTTTTATAATAAGATGGTTATAAACCAATCACGAGCGTCTAAAATCGAAAAGTTCACTTGTGTACTTTTCGCTATCGCTTTGCCGCAGATGGCGTTCAATTTTTCTAGAAAATAAATAAATATTCCATGACGGAATTGCAGTAATCAAATTAGCGTCTGAAACCACCCATCAATAAATATTTTCCGCTATTTTCAACATTATGTTCACACTATTTAATCGATTTATGACTTTTATTGGTGAAATAATCTAACGAAAATTCCACTCGTGGTTTGAAACTTCTCAACATTTTCAAACCACTAGTAAAACTTACTTATGATTAGAAGTTTTAAAAAACTTTGTTTAAATGGTATTGTTAGAAGTATTTTAATAGCTTATATGAGTATTATAATTAGCATATCGAGTATTCATCAAACTTATGAATTTAGTTTTTATCCAAAGGCAAGAATACCAACATCTTAGTGATTTTTTTTTCAAAAACTAGGAAATAATAAGAATCAATGAATATGTTCATTTGTTCTCAGGAGCGTGAAACAAGATAGGAAAGTAACATTAATTTTAACAATGATATTTAATGTAATTATTTGCCATTTGGACTGTACAATTCTAAAGAACCTATAAAAAGTATTGTACCAGAGCTTCTGGGGTCGATGGCCCCATCTCGATCAGGTTTTTCGTCCTGATCTTTTGAGCAAATGCTGATATGGCCCCTCGTTTTGATTCTGGACATAAATGTAACTTCATTTTTGTGCACGTCTTCTAAATTTCAATGGGAAATATAGTTATTTAAATTATCGTTCTCCATATTGTCCCGGCAAAAAAGGATTTTGTTTTCATGAAGAACATGATGAGGGTTAAGAGGACAAATTTATAGCTAATTTACCTTTGAAAATAGATTTTATTATATAGGAGCGAATATTTTGTCAACAAAACTTGAAAAAAAACACTCTTTTTTTCTGTATTCAAAATTCGACTAGAATGTGCCTTAGGATAAAGATCACAGAATTATGAAAATGTGCACAGAATTCACATCTCCACACAGCTCGTCACACACAGTTTTGAACTGTTTTGACGTAAATAAATAAATGAATTCTAAAAAGATCTGAAAATGAATTGGCCGAAGAAAATAGTTGTAAAAATATTCAAAAGCATCCTCTCTGTAGAGTCGCACAGAAAAACTGTGCGGTTTTAAATATTGATATTTAGATTAAATTAATTTGAAATAAAAAAGTACTTTTTAAAGTATAAGTAATAGAAATGTAAGTAGAGTTAGTGTTCTCAAATGCCTTCATCAATATTCTTTTCTCTTTCTTGCCCATTTTTCTAATTATCAGAGCTCAAATGTAGTTAGAATATTTGTTCCAGTAAATATACTATAATAATATTTTTCTTTTAGAGAAAATGTACGAGGTTAAAGACTCCTTCACACTCTGCCTAACGATCTGACAGTCAATTATTCATGTGAAGACAGGTACTTACTCATTTTTGTAAAGGATGGGTTTCGATGCTGCAGTATTACTTTCCCGTATACGTACGTATACACGGAGTGATATACGTAGTATAGGGAAAGTACGTAATGCTGCGCGAAAAAATGGCCAATTTTCGGCGGAAAAAAATTAATTGCCGGGCCGTGAAAACAAAGAAGTGGATAAAACCAGTTGCTAAATTAAGAAAAAAAATCCCCTAACACGTGGTGTAGCCAGATACCCTGTTTTCTATGTCCTTGATACCGAAAAACCAATTGAAAGGAAAACGTCCGTCTGTCCGTCCGTCGGTCCGTCTGTGAACACTGCTAGCGCCTAAACCATACGTACGATTTCTTCCAAAATGAACTATTCCCCGATCGATCGGAGTCTAGTCAAAGCTTTGAGATTTTGAAAAAGATTCTTCAAAATTTAGGGGTACTTTGTAAGAAGCCCCCCGGTGATTTTCAAAATTTTCTCAAAAACGGCTCCAAATTTTTTCTTTGAATTTCTTGTAATGGATAGAGTAAAATACACTTATTAACATGGCATAGATCCGATTTTCAGGGATAACTCTGAATTTTCGAACAGTTTGAAAGTTAGAATTTTTTCGGCGTCTTTCTCCAGCTACAAAATTGAAGATAGAGATTTTTCATCAAATAAATTTGTTCTGCATATAGAGTTCTTTCATAAAGGTCGTGTAAATGGTTTTCAAAATTTTAGTAGTTTTCGTGCAATATTGCGTGCAATATATGCAACATTAAAAAATACAAAAACAAAATTTTCTCAAAAACGGCTCCAAATGTTTTCTTTAAACTTTTGGTAGGGATAGTGGGAAATGTACTCTATCAATGACTTAAAAGCCATATTTGGTCTATCGGTTGGTTTTTTTCAAAAATTGCCAAAATGTAAATTTTTTTACTTGTCTCTCACGTCGGTAATATTTACATTATCGGCGATTTTTTTACATTATTATATTTACGAGTATATATGCTTTAAATAATGTCAAGTAAATTTTCTCGAAAACACTACCGTTTTCTGTGAAAAGTAGCTCAAATTTCGGCATTTTCAGAAATGCTCAAACGCCATTTTCCCGTATATGGCTGCAATTTTTTCTTGAAACTTTTGTAACGGATAGTGCTAATTACACTCTTTAGTTAGCGTAAAGTTTATTTTGAGTTTTTTTTGTTTTTTTCAAAAATTATATATATGTAATTTTTTGAAGATCTCTCACATCTTTAATATGCACATTATCCGCAATTTGTAAAGATTATTATATTTCTGAGTGTAAGTGCTTCAAATAACTTCAAATAAAGTATTCTGAAAACTCAATAATTTTCTGTGAAAATGAGCTTCAAATTTCGCATTTTTAGTAGTGCTAAAACGCCTCTCTCTCAAACGGCACATAATTTTTAAAAGAAAATAGCCATTTACGGCTAGGTTTTTGTGTTCTTTCATATTCTAAAATTAATATTTTCGTTCTACCAATAGGAAACCGAAAAATTAAGAAAATGACAAAAAAATGTACTTTTGGCGATGATAGATGGTAGCTGGCAAGAAAGAGTATGTGGCAATTCCGAATAGCTAGCGAAGACCCATGAAAATAGAAAAGTAATACGGGAAAGTCTGTGCCATTTTGTAGTACCACTAGTTAAAGTTTCATACATCAATTTTATTGTTTTGTTAGGGAAGCGTTTCCACAAAAAAAACAAAAAAACAAAACAAAAACAAACAAACAAAAAAACAAAAAACAAACTGTAATATATTTTTCTCTAAGAAAAATACGGAAATTGTGATTATGCGCTGAACCAATGAACCAAATTGTTTTAGTGAGAAATGCACACACAATAGCTCTTACTGTAACAGTCCAGAAATTCTACATAAAAATAAATGGATTAAAACATTGATAACAACGGTGCCATCTCCCGTCGGAGAATAAACTCCGCTCGGGTACACAGGTTGATAGACTTATGGGTTTATATTTATCCCTACGATTGATTACAAAATTTAATGAAATGACAGCTGATAAAATTGGAACAAATTTTAATGTGATGCTGTCACCGTGTAGCAGTGACAGCATTTTCCAAATTAAAACAAAATTGTACAAATTAAAATTAATACTGTAGTATATGTAACATAATACAATGTATTTTTGACGCCAGTATTGAACTAGACCTAACAAATTTTTAATAACGTATCTTCCATTTTCAAAATAACTTGTTATTGTAAATCATAAATGGGAATAAGAGTAATGATAATAATACAAACTATATTTTAATTATTTTCCCTTTCCTTTTCGCAATTGAATGTTTATTATTATTTTTACTCATAGAAATATATCAAATAGTTGATGATCATGTTAACTGTTATGTTTGTTGAAAGGTTCATCGTTTGATAAGACTGCTACACAGATATTGCGGTCTCCCCTTGGGCTGGGCTAAAAGGGCTCTAAAATATCACGCACGTCATTCGAATGGCCAACAGCAGGATCCCGAAAAATCTGCAGAGCCTAACTCGGATGCGTCGTCGTAGGGGAAGGCTGCGTGGAGAGGGGGGAAGACACGGAGAGAACAAGTGCTTTGCTGTGTCGGCGCAAGGAGACCAGCGGCAAGAGAGCGGAGTAGCTTTTTCTCCGACGGGAGATGGCACCGTTGACATCATAGGCCCGCGCACGGGAGGGGGGAGATGGCAGGGAAACCGAGGCGCCCTGAAAACTTCGAAAGGGATTCCGTGGTCATAAGTAATAAAATCTTTTATTTCCGTAGATATGAACTATTCCTTATTTTTCTCTTTTTGAAACTGACAATTCGGGGAGTTGATACACAACATATGAGGAAGAGGTTCTCTAAAACGGCTGGCACCCTTTTAAATGGGTCATCATAAATTCATTTACATTCATTAAATTGAACATTAAAAGTTATAATTTAATTTCACTCTAATTATAGCACGTTTCATTTTTTCCTAGTAAAACATGTCTCGTGTAAATAAGATTTTCGTGGGAAAGGGGACCCAGAGGAATCCAGAAATGTAGTTGGCTTCCCTCTGAGCACGCCTTTGGTTGGCATGCATTCATAATCAATTTACTTTAGTATATAGTTTCAGAACTATTACTACAAGAGATATTGTGTGTCCATTGTTCATTTTAACAATTTGGTTCAATTATTAATCCCAAAGTTACAATTTTCATCATTTTTGTAGTGGAAGACTCATTAACGGTTTTGTCTGGAAACTATTCCCTAGCAAATACATGTAATTGATTTACAGAGCTTTAATAATGCTCTTCGTGCAGCAGGATGAGCTTGTATTAAGTACTTATTTATTTTCCACCTTGTGTCAAGCTGTAGTAAAGTTGGAAAAACTTTTAATTATTGGATAACTAGATGACCGGGTGAACTTCGTGTCACCTACATCGATCTGTATATCCAAAAATCAATTGCTGTTCGTTCGTCTCGCTAAAAACTCGAAAACGGCTAGATCGATTTGGCTAATTTGGTTTTAAAATATTCGTGGAACGCCAAACATTTGATGTTCGTCTCATCTTTCAACCACGTCACGGAGTATCTAGTCGTTGTGTTACAGATAATGGTGACAAAAACAACCCACAATTTTGTTTCGGTCGGTTTCATTTGTGGCTTATCACTATTAAATGTGGTTATTAAATAAAATTTGCTTATAATTCAAATGAATATAATATCTTCATCTACATTAAATACAACCCAGTTACAATACAGTTTATCAATTTAAAATTTTCTGATAAACCATATTTTTTGTCATTTTTTGCGGTTCGTAAATATACAAAGATGATGGTTTTCCGACGCGTGAACACGCGACGTATAATTACCCATGTGTGAAACAGGGAAAGTCCACGTTGATTCCGCAAACTTCTAACGACTAGCCTTGCGATTTAATTGTGGTCATCGCAAAACCATTCGCACCGGTAATAGTAGACGCTTAAAATCGAACGGTAAATCCGTTGGAATCATCGGCATACGCAGGATCAAAAGATCCTATCATTTGTCTGACACTAAATAAACGATCGTTGCCTAGATGACGTTAATCATTACCTTTTTGACAGCCATTCGTGAGTTTTTGAAAACTCCGCAAGGTCCATGTATCATGTGTCTCAATTTATTATTCAATTCGTCAATTCATTGTTCCGCAGATTAAGCATGATATCTTTAGATTGCAAATTTTCTCCGACAAACAATAGCCACTTTGTCAGTGAATTAAACCTCCTTGCGTGCTCATCGGCAGGTGTTTTGTCAGCTCTAATGACGACATTATGGCTTTCGGATGGCATCCGATCCAATGCTATTTTGAACACTTTGACTAAATCGTTGTTCTGATGAAACGTTTGTAGTTCTTCGACAATTGTTCGTTTCATTGTTGGATGTGAGCACAACGCCTATCAACTTCCGCAACTGAATTGCCCATAAAATAAATTTGTAAGAATTGATGATCTGCATCTGGTGGTGGTAACAGTGCTCCCAGTAAGTGATAAATTTGTCCTCGTATCTGCAATTATTTAGGATTTTGTTAAATTATTTCTGATACGAATACAAATTTGAATTTTATCAATTACTATTATGGTATATTATCTATAATGCCTTTATTTATATGGAGAGGCTCGGGCCATCAGGTCCGCTTCCTCCGCCTAACCACATGTCAGATATTTACAAATTAGTTAATACAATACAATCTACAAAAGTAAAAGTAGGATAGTTTATGAGTGGTAAGTAGTTGGTCGAAAACAAGCATCATTTAAAGCAACTTATAGAAGGTATCAGAGGTTAACAGATACAAAATTGTTACAAAATGTATTTGAAAGAATTTTTAATTCAGAGACATAAATTGAAAACAAAATTTGAATTGAATAACATTATGCGCTCCACTTGTCTGCGCGCTACGCGGGAGCCTGGTATTCACTGCGGGAGACTGTAATCGATTAATACCTTGTAAGTGGGCATGAAATTGTTCTGCACAATATGCGTGGCGCCAAATAACGTCATTTGAAAACAACTTATATTTTGAATGTTCGCCAAGAAGTGTTTAGAATTCTATCTCATTCTAGAAACTAATGTGCCAACTGGTGGTGGCACCTATTGTGGCAATTTTACTTTTGCATCAGCACAACATAATCCAATAGATTCACCGCTGTATTTAACGCCTTACAATATTTACAAATTATTTTCATTTCCCCAATTGTTACTGATTTGTCGGCATAATAACCTACATCCGGATCGTAGTTGAATGCTGTTCATTCCAGGATCACAGGAGCACTGCGTCTGCGAAATGGCACAATTTCATTGTTTAATGCTCTTTATTGTTGTGTTTGATATGCACGAACTCGTTGCATTCTAAGCCTATCCGTTTCATTTTCAGTCACTCTAGAATGCAATTCTGCCATATCAATACGACTGGTATTATCTGTCTCCCGCTGTCATCAGTGCGGTTTGCACGTAAGGTAGCTCGTCGCATATTTGATCGAATTCGACGACCTATATTAGGTCGTCTTCTCCTTGGAATTGTAAATAATCAGTGTTAAGAAAGTTCTAGCGCACTTAGCGGTAGTGTTACTATCACAAAGGATTTATTTTGTGATTAAAATTAGAAATAGATGTCAAGCTACATAAACAAATGACTGTCTTGACATAAACAATACGGAACGAACATCAACTGTTTGGCAGGTAGGCAGTTTATACGGTAAAATTAAATTGCTGTTATTATTATTTTCCTCCCAATCGTTCCACATTTTCTCACCTTTTAAACTTTCCCTGGACTTCCACAAATATTTTAAAACCAAATTAGCAAAATCGGTCCATCCGTTCTCGAGTTTTAGAGAGACTAACGGAACAGCAATTGATTTATTTATATATACACACGCATATATATATATATATATATATATATATATATATATATATATTTCACAACGTTGTATTAGACCGAAAAGAAAAGGAAACAAATTTTACGCGGTAATTATTTAAATACGTTTTGTACAGTATGAACACTTCTTTGTGGATCACATTCTAAATTTCATCCTGCAAGAGATGCACATTACATGATTGGTGATAATTTTATTTTCAACAGTTAAGTTCTTTAAATATTTGAATCCCTTGAAGATAAAAATATGAACTAGAAGCACGCCAACCGTTTTTTCAAAAAACTAAAAATTTGATATTTGTTAAATTTTAGAGGATTTGTAAATCACCGTCAAATATATTTGCTGCTAAAGTCGTTAATCCCGTAAGTGTGGTAAATTTTCCCCACGGGAGGTGGCGATGATCTTCCTCGCTGGCCGGATCTCCCGGATGGTGCGATCCGGCGCCGACCTACCCGTCGGCTAGCGGGTTTTCCCCAATCAGGTGTCTCCCACCACCGGGGCACCACCCCAGCCGGGACACACTCTAAGCTCCCGATCGGTCTCCGGTCTACCTCCACCGACATTTGTGGTAGTATAGTGTAAGTATGTGTAAGATATGCCGCAGTCCGTGGCTCGTTTGTTAGGGTATTGCTCCGACATTCGCTTGATGTTGATCGGAGAAACCACGGAAAACTACAATCAGAGCAGCCTGTCGGTAGACTTCTCCAGACAGCGACTGAATTCCACCTAGCTATCTGGCTTGCGTCAAAAAATTTGCCAGCGTCGGGACTCGAACTAGAATCTCCCGATCAGAGGCACTGTAGTGACATCAGTTGATGCCCTGAGCCACCTCTCCCGATTCTCTGTTCAGCGGCGGAGGGGATGTGTTCTTCTGGTTTACTTACCGTGCGAGTTGCCGCAGAGATTCGCAGAAGCCATGTTGCCGTCGCTCTTAGACATAAATCATGTGCGCGTTCCTTGGAATTGTAGGTCTCCATTGCAGCCAGAGCTGTTTGCGAGATCAACTCGGTTCTCCGCATCAGTCCGCTGAGGACGTTGCGTGCAGGCCGTGTGTGACGTAACCGCCCGAGTCATCGCCGCGAGGAGCACGCCGCGCGCATCGCGTGCGCCACGTGTTTGTGCAAGTGTTTAGACGCCGACGACGCTGCCTGCTACAAACTCTGTCCTCAACGGTCGCTCGCGTCTTCTTTTGCTTCTCCACTACACTGTCAGAAATGTCAATAAATATAATGTAGATGAATGGTATACATGAAACGTAATAAAAACTTGTACATTAAAAAGAGCTTAATATATTTATACATTAACTTAAAATAATAAGTTAAAATCAGTGTAGATTTAATATATAGGTTGTCCCGTTTCCCCTCGTTCATATCGTGTACTCATAATCATCAGTCTATCAAGATTACAGATTCACTCTTTCCAGATAAGCTTTGACTTCTGCATCCTAATGTACATGTGTACATTCAATATAAAGTGCGTCGTGATGATTGAAATTCGTGAAATTTCAATTCGTTCGTGAAATTTAACAGTATACCATAGATTTTGGTGTAATGTAAAATCATCAGATCTGTAAAATACGCACAATTGTTCACTGATTTCTTCTCCCACTTTTCTTTCGCTGGAAAACTTTGGATGAGTTTGAAATATTAATGATAATGCATTTTCAAATGCTAATGCTTATTCGTTAAATGCTATCGTTAATGACCTAGTAGTTAATGTGATCTTAATTAACAAAAAAATTCTAATGCTAATGTTCTGGTTTGATTTTATTCCAAGAGATTTTGAATAAATTCGTTTCTAATGTTTGATTTATAAAGAGTAGGTACATGTATATTTCTGTATTACATCAAATCTTGAAAAGTATATGTGTTACGACCATAGTGATTAATCAGCGTTTGTATACAATTGCCAGACATTATTTATAATAACCATAACAGCTAATTAATGTTATTAATTTGTCACTTTATCCAGTCATAATTTATAATAGCTAATGCGATAAAACTGAGGTAATAATTTTCTAATAAAATTAAGTTAAGCTAATGTGTTGATGAAAGTAATAGTTCTAGAGCGAAATGGCTTATTAAATTATAACCTAATACTTTTAATACGCAGTTGATTCTACGCTACGAGTGTTCAAGTTGGTGACGTGGCCCCGGCTTTCGCTATTAATATAAAACATCATTTGGTCTCGCTTAGTGCATACTTTCCAAATAATTTTATGCCAAAGTTATTTTGTTTGTTAAAGTGTTTGTATTCGCTTTATTACATTACGGAAATGGCTATATTAAGAGGCACATAAAAAAAGTTTTCATCTCATTCGAAATTGGAATGTTCTTGGCTCCGGTTCCACCTGAATTGATAAACACCTCGTCCAAAAATCTTCACATTTATGCCTGGTTACATAAAAAATAATATATTCTTGAATGATTATCCAAAAACCATATTTGTTTGCTCATGGCTGTGCATTTGTGATATTGTCCAAGATATACTGAAACGGTTTGATTTCTTCTCCTCTGTTATAATCAATATAAATCTATACTTTACATTGATGTAAATACAAATTAAATTAATTTTAAAAGTTGCACCCGTGAAAATTTACCGCTCGTTTTAAATCATTTTTAAAGAGTGAAATATAAAATATTGATATTTATATTGTCCTTTTTTGTCCCACGTTGGGCAGCCAATTGAAACGGTTCCCTATTTCTCCACTGATAATGGCACAAAACAACGGAACTATTTATTTACCATTCAATTTTTTTAGGGTGTGTGTACGCGAAGCCCCCCATATACAAAGCCTATCATCGATTGTTTGGGAACTGGGCACGTAAATTATCCTTTTCTGGATCACAATCAATAAAACATCAAAATTTTCAAAATTAGTTGTTGCTGCCGCAAATGTCGGTGCAACTGATTTATTTTCAATCAAAACTGCTCAGCCTCGTTGTCGCCTCTCCTGGCTAATACAAAACATATCTCACAAACAACACATGAACATACACCCAAAACACAAATAGACAGACAGTTTACCCTTGAAATAAATATTTACACATAACAAGTACTAAAACTCATTACTAGCGCGCATTATTTTTCCCTTATTATTGGCCATTTATCTTTGAAACTTTAAAGATTTCCCCCCACTACAATACATATCTTGACATTCTCATAATGTCGAGTCAACTAAAAAAAGTTTTAAATCATCACTTCCCTTTGTTTGCTGACGGCTGCGGCTGCATTATACACATCCGCTCACACACCGCCGACATCCATAATTACCGTATCCATTTATGTCCGTACTGCTTTTGTCTTTTCAATGTCTGTTTATTCAATTCGGCATATTTACTTACACAGGTTCTCGGTACGTAGCGTTCATTTGTCTTGCGGCGAAAAAATTTATTTCTTTTAAATTTCTTGCAAAATCTAATGTATATTTATTTTTTTATCAGCCGGAAGCCCATCTTCATCATGTATTTACACCGGTCTAATTACATTTTAACAGTTCGTCAGCTCTGGCGTAATAAGTAAATAAATGCCACTACATTCCCGAACCCGTGACTTGCTTTTGCAAATATGTGGCATTTCGTCCCTATTAAAGCTTATTAAGCTATTGTCTTCAACGAGTCTGTCTGGACCGTCACTGCTCATACTTTTTACACACAGTTTAAGCAACATTTGCTGCGTTGAGTAGACAGACTATTGCGTTTTACTTGCTTCAGCTTTCTTCCTCTTGCTCAGCCATTGTTACTGTCATTGCTTACCAATACTTGCTGTTTTCGTAACAGAGTTTCCTTAGTCAGAGAGCGCGATCTTCGCGGTGTTCAAGTAATATTATTTTTCTCTTACTTCATAGGGCAAAATATGTGTCAATAGGAAATATCAACAAAACAAATCAATGCAAGGCAACGCATTTCCATCCACGTTTTGTTTTTATTGTATTATTGAATGAAAATGTCGCCAACCTTTTCTCAGACAAAGGTCTCAACGTGACGGAGACAAGAGCTGTTCCTACACACTACATAACCGTCCTAAGACTAATACTTCTCGTTAGACATTGATAATTTTCGATACAAAATTGTAGCAATAGCTAACATTTAATGTAGGCATTGTTAAATAAATACTTTACATTGATGTAAATATAAATGAAATTAATTTTAAAAGTTGCACCCGTGAAAATTACCGCTCGTTTAAATCATTTTTAAAGAGTGAAAACAACTTTCTGGACCCGAACTTCGAATGTTTCTGACAACCCATACTAGGGAGTGGATATACCCTCCAAAAGTATAATAGAATATCCCTAATATGTTGTATTTTGTAAATTATGGCCACAGAAACAACTCGTTACCCGTTAGGATATTGAAAACTGGGGTTTAAGTGTCAAGGTCGCATCGCCTCATTTGATGGCAACGTGTGTTGCATGTGCGTCTGCTGTTTTCCTTACACCAATATGTGTAAAATTCAAAATTTTTCCTCATAAGTTTGTTTGCTGCACCCCGGGGTAATTCCTTATCAGTAGTAATCTTTCGGGGTTTTGCGTCGATTGTGGCTTATAAACCGTACACAACCGTCCTTTCCTTAGCGTATTATCTAAACATGAGATTTTTCTTTCTTTAACGTCATTTGCACTGTAAATAATTATCAAAAGTTGGGTCAAAACACTTCTTAGGAAAGAACATTAATTACTTTTAGTGCGGATTTATGCAGTGCAGTACATTAGTTGAAGGACAGAATTAGGACTTGTCCAAATAGTTATTATAAAAATTAAAATATCTACATTAAGCTGATATAGAAACAAAAATCGAACAAAAATTCATATTCTTTATAAACGTTTTGTTAATTTTTTTCAATTTGTCAAACATTGTTTTCTAAATTAAATGTGTACAGTAAATGTTATAGTATTTTTGTAGTCAGTTCTTAAACATAAACTGACATTTGGTCTAGGAGAAGCGGGCTTATTACTTAAGACGGTTCAAGTATTCATGAGTTCCTGATTGTTTGGAATCCATGTCTGCCTCCACCGCGGACAAAGCTTCGGCGCGTCCTGTGGCGGCGCGTGGCGGCGCCCAGAGCAAGCTCTACCGCTCCAGGGCGAAGGGCATTGCTACGCAGCGAGGTGGCGGTGGGTCAGTTGGCCTGTGGGACACCCAGGCGGAAAACCTTTCAAATTCCAGATTCGCGGTGTAGAGAAAGCCGAAGAGAGAATAGAGGTATGATGGATAGTAGAATAGACGTCTTGAACATCGGAGCTTGACGGAATCTCCACTGCCATGAGAATAAATGGTGGTTAGACCAATATCTGACGTACATTAGAAAGCTGCGTACGTTCTGGAATTATATCAAACTGGAGCGAGAAATGCTAATATTAGTGTGAGCGTAAGATTTGTTCTTCTCTACTGATTGTGAATAATTACTGTGAGCTGAATGTGTTTAATAAATTATGAGCAAGAAAAGAAAAGCACTGAAATTATTAAGAAACAGAAAACGAAACCGATAATAAAAACAAATCAAAGTACCGGATCATAAAAGAAGTAATTTTTACATTACAAGAATAACGGAAATTCTACAAAATGTACTCTCCTCATATGTTTCGTTGGTAACAATATTCAATATAAATATATTTATCTCAGACGAATTCATTTATTTGTACTTAGTAAGACCATATTTAGATAATCATAAAAGTCTATTTTTTGCAAGTGTTCATCATTATTGTGTTATAAATGCTCTATTATGATGACGCGGCAATTTGTCGTATGTTGTGTGTGTGTTTGAAATTTTGGAAATAATTTTAGTAGGTAAATTGCAATTTAGAAATATTTCTAATTAATGCTTTCATTTACAACGGTTTTAAGTTTTGAAAACAATGGTTCAAGTAGGCGGGCTAGCCCACGAAGAGGAAGGCGAGAATAGACTTTTGTGTTACGGCAAAGAACAATGTTTTGATACTATTCACATTCCCTGAAAGCACTTCATGCTCTAGAGCAGGTCCGGCCAATCCACGCCTTTCGACCGCGAGCGAGCTCGCGTTCTCGGAGGCAGGAAGGGGAATAACGAAATGGCAAGACAGCACCTTCCGGGGAAGTTCCCAGGGAGGCTCTTGTGCAAAAAATAAAAATAATGAGTAACAAATTTTACTCTTTTGAACACCGTCTTTAATTCAACTAATAGAGTTGTAAATAATGGAACCTAAATTTTTCCCCTTGAAATAAAATTCTAGGCAAAAAACAATAGAAGAATTAAATTTTTGTCCAATGGACAAGTCACCTTTGAATGTTTGCTCCTGATTTACGGTAGGAGTAAACTGCACCCACATGGGGACCCATAAATGTTGCATTTTTAGTTAATACATCTCTGTGCTTTAGTTCAATATACATTTGCGAACAGTTGTTTTCCTTAATGAACATTAATAAAATCAGTTATAAAACATGTCTTAACTATAGAAAACAATGAAAGTACCTAAAGAAATTCGTATTTTTTAAATATGCATGTTCATTATTCATTAATTAACTTGGGTTTATTACTGTGTTTGTTTTTTATTCAGTATTATATAAGTTTTCGAAAAATAGGAACTTTCAAAAACCTTAGAAAAAGCTTCTTACAACAGAGAAATCATGATTGATCTTTGTACTCAAGTTCTTCTCATTTCACGAGAAAAAATCTCAAGAAGTATTTATAATGTTGAGAAAGATCAAAGTTGTGAGTGTAAGTTTGTAAGACATCATGACGAGAAGAATCAGATAAGAACAAGAAAAATCTAGGAGTTTCCTTTGTTTTCCGCATCATAGCTCATTAGTGATAAGATTTACTCATTCATGAAAAGAACGTGATTAGGAAAGTTCGTAAAGCTGAAAATATTACCGTTCACAAGCTCAAGTATGAGTACTTTGGTTGTTGATGGAGTTCTGAACATATTGGTAAAGCTTTTTGGTGAATACAATTGAGAAATTAAGTACATAAAAATAACAGATGAAGCAGATCATAGTTTATAAAGTGTATTAATAGCGGCTCATACAACTAAACAAATGTTTATTTTGAACACTTTTACGAAATTTAACCAATTACAATAATTGTATTTATAATCGTAATAAATGTATATAGTAATCTTTATTGTAGTTTCCTTCATTGGAGGAAGAAAAAACTGATTCTATATATTAAGTTTGGTATTAACTTTGTTTATTTACTTAAATCTTCAAATATACAGAAAAAATTGATAAATTGTTTTAAAAACAGCAACCACTACGTTATGCGTACACTGTAATTTTCAGAAATGTGGCCATTGTCCGAGATGAATTTGACCTTTCTGAAAACAAAGAACATAAGGTAGACATTGAAATCGAAATTTTATGTAAGAGACTAAATTTGCTGCTACTTAATGAGTGAACACCTACATCTTATTAATATAACAAAAATAATTTGGTTAGAAATGTTCTATTATAGCAATTAAAGGAAACGAGTGGATAAAGACGGATATAATTGCATGGTCCAAGAAAACGAGCGACAGTAGGAGCGATTTACCTTAATAACACGATCAATTATACCCCATTACCCAATGTCACGTTCAATGTTTTTCGTTTCCATTTAAGAATAATTTAAATTTTGAGAAATTCAAGAATCTCTTTACCATTCGAGGCATACATTTGATGACGTCGTATTGCTTCTGAAAAAGACATATTTTCGTGGGTCTTGCATTGTGTATTTATGATCACCACCGAGACTTAGAGGATAAAGAAATGTTTGCAAATGAAAGATATTGAGCATAATCAGGATAAAATATTAGAAGCAGCTGAAAAAGCCAGGAAAACATTACTTCCCACGAAACGTAAAGACGGTGAGAGAATACATGTAGAAATATGGGAAATTAAAAAAAGTTACTTCTGACTGTGTTTTGGTGTAGTACTTTTTATAACGGGTAAACACAACTGACGTTTATATTTTTTACATTTGTAATATGCTAAGTCCAAATGTTTACGTGAATGGATACAAAATTTAATTAATTCATGTTAAATAGTTTATGTTGTTCCATTAGTCAGTGTCAAAACATGTTTACTTCATCAATATTGTTTTTTCATTCATTATTCATGTGTAGTTGATGTAGGTACATGATCTGTGATGTTAATTTTTGTTCATGTTTCTTGTCCGACTGGAAATACCTTGCCCACGCTCGTGCTATTGTTACTTAAACGATTTTGATCATTTTTCCTGAATTCTGATTGGTAGTTGTGGAGTTTTAATTGCACACGTGAAACTGATATAGTGATAATGATTTTTCATGTAATTAATGAGCATATTTAGTTAACTAAACGAAAAATATTTTAACAGTATGGTCAAGTTCAGTCTTCAAAGCATTTCAAAGTGGATCATATTCTATCTTTCATTTGCATCTTCGAAAAAAAAAATTAAAACTTTGAAACTCCTTCAGGAAATGAACTATTCCTTTTTAGTAGCAACCATAGAAGTACGTCTTGCCAAACTATTGCGTCGCTTGAGCCAGACGCTTTCTCACAAGTTCGTGTAACTGCTGAGTTGCATGCGCCTTTCTGTGAGAAGATCTTGTTCATCTCGACGAAGCGACGTCTCGACGTCTGGAGGTGTTGCGCTCCATTTCGATGTCTTCTTTCACTCCCACCCCGCAGACGCCGAGAGCAAAGGCACGGGAACGGAGATGGGCACGGTGAGAAGACGAAGAGCAGAAGTGACTCGGGGCAGAGGAAAATTGGGGCACGGACTCTTGAGAGGAAAGAGAGCTTCTCCGGAATTTAGCATACAAAATGATTTTCCAGAAAGAATATTAGAAAACAAATTTCAAAGCACACCTAAAGAGAACTTGACGTTGTTCTTTACGAGTTTGTGCGGAAGAGAACTCGGTGGGCTAATTTTTTTTTTGCGGAGAGACGAAGAAAACATTTGAAAGAGCCTTGAAATTCGATTAATTAAAGTTGCTTAGCAACGGTTAGTCGTAAACTCATTGTGATAAAATGTGACGTTCCTCCAGCTTCCAAATGCGTCTGCAACCGAAATTACCATTACAAAAACGTGACATTATTTTAAGATGAGGAATTTTATTTAGTTTTCAGTTTTGTAGGAATTAACAATAACGTCACAAGTGTACTTAATTCCTTGTCGCAGCGTCTTTAAAATTTTTTCAAGATTTACATCGTCCGGAAACAAAGTTTAAAAAATTCCTTGATGAGTAGTCCAGAAATATTTATGTAGTTTACTCAGATATAATTCAAAGTTAAGATGTTTTACCAAGTAGTGTTGATTACATTACAGATCATAATAGATGTTTTAAGTTGTCCCTAGACTTATTCTGTAAATGTTTAATCGCCCTACATACGGTACTACCTCTCAGAAATATTAATATTTGGTAAATTGTCTTGTTCACATTTCCGGAAATTTCACATCAAACAGTGACTTTTAGAATCTTCTGTTGTGAATATTAATATCCTGTAACGCTTTCTAATTCCGAGTGAAAGCAATTTCTTTCTTCGGGGAAATATTGCTTGCAATTAGTTACAATTATATGATGATCAACCTTTAATTATTATTTCTGGATGTAAAAGATGTATTTCTTTCAGTCATGTGTACACTCATAACATGCGAATAAATAAAAAAAATATTCAATCCAGTGTTATGATTCGAACAGCAGATTGGCAAAGATATCAGTCGTATGAAAATGAAAACTCTTAATCAATAAAAACAATTGGTTGGCCTATAAGGGTTTAAAAAATGTGAGTTAAAATAGAGACGCCGTTCTTGGAATGACACCTTGTTCATCATTGAAGTAAAAGAATTGAAAAAAGCAGGTGAATTCTATAAACCAGAATTTAAATAAATTTTGTCCAAATATGTTTATTAAATATTTGTTGTATTGAGAATACATGCGAGTATATCAAATGTAAGCAGAAACTAAAATTAATGCTCTGACGCTGATGTAGCTAGTAGTATGTAGTTAGGTAATCTAGCAGGAGTAGAAGTTTTTTATTCAATTCACAGCCAAATATATTTAATCCACAAAAATTATATAAAAATAATTCATAGCTTAGAAATTACAGATGAAAAGTAAATGAAACCTTCCATGTAAATGTGACCAAATATCCCGAGGGAAGGCAATAAACTACTGAAACAGTTCTTTCGGTTTGGTGAGCATGTGTAGCGCACAAGACGACCCGAAAGAACGATTATGAAGATCGCAGTTTACATTTGCACACTAGTATTGAAGTAAATAAACTACTTACAAAGATTATGGAGCTTAAAGGTATCGTGATATAACACTTAGAAGCCGAAAGGCGGTGATGGCATATCAGATGAAATGTGGACGATATGGATTGAGTATTGCAAATATTGCCAAATTATTCAAAGAACCGTTGTCCAAATGTATCACATTTACTGGAAGATGAACTGATTACCATTGACTGATTACCATCTCTCCACCAACTGATTACCATCTCCAGTAAATGTATCACATTTACTGGAGAATGAACTGATTACCATTTGGTAATCGTCAGATTATGAGTATTAACTACACAGTAGGCTATCTATTAGTTCTATAATCTACTACTAAAGAGTTACTTTTCTGAAGAGAAAGTATGTAAAGGGAACATTTATCTGTGTACATTGCCAACTAATACGTTAGTGAATAAAGAGGTCGTACACGACTACTATTGGAATGTGCATTTACCTCTAAATCTCACACAAAATATCATCTAGATTCAAAACAAGTTTTGTACATCGTAGGACTTCGATATCATAGTACTGTAAAGAAATGCTCGAGAATAAACACGTAAATATTGAATCTCATTAATAAACAAACTTTTCTCAGACATTTTAAAGATTCCGCAAAGTCATGCTATCTATTCACAAACTATAACAACACACATCACGCACACTTAGAGAAAGTTGTACTCCACAGAAGCAACTAGGCTTACTTTCCCACGATAACGCGTCGTTTCTCTACCTTCCTCATCAAAACCATCTCTTTCCGAGTAGCGCTGGACCCCCCCCTCCCCCACAACGACACAATTACCCGCCCATTTGGCTTTATCCGTGAGAAGCTATTGCAGGCTGTTAACGCAGTCGCCCGTCCCCGCGTGCGCGCCCGCCCGCATATGCACTCACACGCGCGTCGCACGCGCGCACGAGCGGGTTGCCCGAGCGACGCATCGGTCCGCACGCAAACAACTGGACGTAATGTATGCTGTATTTATTCCGCGCTTGCGGACCGGACAGCGTAGCGATACAGTTCTTTCAAAGAAAGAATTGAATTAAAAACAGAGCGAATCCAGTTTGCCAAAAAAAAAAAAGCGCCTTTTTGTGCGCTCGGCGTGTTAAATCGGGCCGTTTATCGCGGGCGTTCATTTCCTCTCGTTGGCGTAGTGCTACTGCCGCGCTACCGCCGCCACGATGGTGGGCTTCTGACTGCCTCAGAGGCATCTCTATTTCTCTACAACATTTTTGCGGTACTTGCGGTAGTACACGTTTCTGAATTCTACAACTAAAATATCAAGATAAAAATTTCAGCTTATTCAATCTCTTTTGTATATCTACAAATACACCTTCGCTTTCGCCCTTACTCTTTACATTACTTCTCCACCCTTTACGAGATTGTATATTACAAATTTTCCTATGCTCGCAGAAATTGAAAGATAAATAAGCAGCCTCCGGCCATCTAAGAGGTGTCTTGGGTTTTATTAGATATCCAGAACTCGGGAAAAGTACCAGAAAAAAATAGTACTCCCTATAATAGTAGTTGCCCGTAAAGCAGTGTTGTCAAGGTCGATGCCACGATCACGAGTCCGTGGAATGAGTGCCACGACGAAATCGCCCCTCCATGCAGCCCATTACCCCACCACCAGAGACAACACCATACCTATTGTAAAACGGCGGGGTTATGAATAGTTTCCTTTCCTGACTGGTTGCGCAGAGAAGCTCTTGTCCTGCTACGGTGCCACGACGCGTGCCACAGCCGCCAGTAGAAGACCTTGACGCCACTGCCGTAAAGGGCCCTCGGCGCCATTAGATCCCGAGGTTCCTAGTCGGTCACCCAATATCTCGCATCCACTTAACCTTCGTGACGTCTCGTAGTTAACCAATTCGGCTAGCGTCGCCGGTTTTGGTGTCGTGGCCTTTCAGTAGAAGCATCCCAGCATTCGCATGGATGACTGAGGGAAACCACGAAAACCCCGGTGAGGTTGGCCGGCACGTGTATTGAACCCGGGCTTCCCGAATGCGAAATCACCGAGTTACTCCCTGTGCCACTTCGTTCAGTCGTGTTACAGTAGTATTCGTGAAAATTGGTTTGGTTGAAATATTTACATAGAATTTTATTTGTTGTTCTGAGATGTATGCAAGTTAATTTTTGTAAAAGAATTTTGTGTGGTGTTGTTTAGCAATATTTTTGAAGTTGCAGTTCACTAGTTTTCACTAAAGTAAAATTTACTTTTTTCTAAAATATTGGAATGACCTCCACAATGCGATCACGCATTTTCCACCGTAAAATCCGAGTTTAAGGCTCTTTTGAGCTGTGACGTCACACACACGTAATCATTAAGGTCTATTAATGCTGTTTTAAGGATGTTTAAGATTAGTAAATATGGCGAGGTGATACATTAATTTTTAACCCAAAAGCCTGGAAGGACGGATGGATGTATTTTCGTAACTCCGTCAGATAAGATATAATTGAACTGAAACATCATAAATACGTCAGAAGTTAAGTTATATTTGTGACGTATATTTTTTTTGGGGGGGGGGTACTTTGCGTGAAGCCCCTGTGACATTTTCAATATTTTTTGAAAAGTGGCTGGAATTTTTTTCTTTATATTTCTTGACCAGTAGAAGAAAGTATATTTACAGATACAGAGTTCCTATTTTCATTGAAACATCTGAAATTTTTAAAATTGCAAAAATTCAAATTTATTTTTGAACATGACCTACACCTTCAATAATATAGCCAGAGTTGTATTTTTCAATGCAATTTATTCATCAATTTTGGATATTTAAATCTTGTAATACACTTTTTTTTAAATATGAGATGTCGATTAACAACACTGCGAGGTGGTAACGTTTCGGTATAGAAGGTATTCTCACTAGTTTGTGATACTTGCTGACTGTATGTGGTACATTTAGTTCGGGTTTCTGAATTTCGACAACTAAAACAGCAAGATAATAGTTTAACTTTATTCATAATCATTTGTTAACGTTCGAAGCATCTCAAAGGCGTTGTTCAAACTAGGCCTGTTAGAATTTATTTTGTTTTCAATTTGCTTGGTAAAACATGTGCTACAAAAATAGCATTTTTAAAATGAGTTACCCGTTCAATTTTTTTTGTGCAACGACATCAATACTATTATGAGAATTGTTTTTCTTTGAAAGTTTTCAGTGTTTTTATTCATTTTATTCGGTCCTTTGATTCTATTTTCATATACTCAGCAAAACATAGCGACGTTTCAATTACATACATGGCATGTGTATATACATAGGACATCTATGAAGTGTGTTTATTCCAAAATAACGTTAATAATGCCTACGTCAAGTAAGGTATCCAACATGATCAGAATTAGTTCCTGTCTCTTCTTTACAACCCCTCGTTACTTTCACTTCATTTCATTTCATTCCTTGCGGCGGATCTTTTTTAAAATTCACTTTAATAGGTACCGTGGAACTGTTGTGACATCTTGCGTGACCCGCTAGAACCACTATCGTTACGGCCTTTAAACAGACAAGCATTTTCAAAACAAAAGTTTGAGCCTCGAATAATTGTGTGCCACACCCGCATTGTTGTTACGAAAACTAGAGCCGCGATTCATCGGAACGTTTCCTTCATATTCATTTTCTCATCTCTTTCTTTCTTCTTCACTTCCCTCGAACCTTCCGCGGATGTTTTTACAGAAAATACTCTGCCATATCTGACATTGTTTTTCTTTCTTCCCTTCTCCAAACGACAAGGAAGGGTTTGGTCGCAGTAACGGGTCCTCGTCGGACAATTTTACAGCGGTTACCGAACAATTTTCCATCCTTTTGCGGCGAGGGCGTTGTTTGCAGACGCGTCCTTGCCCTGCTGGGTTTCCTCGAGTTGTGCGCTTTTCAACGGCTTATCTCCACCGGCAACACTCCACGCTCCTAGGGGCGCCTCGTCTGCTTTTAATTAGCGCCCCAGAAGTGCGTGCCTTCAACGTGCTTCTCTTCCTCCTTGCTCACGCTCCCTCTAAGGCCGCCTCAATGGGGCGTGATGACCTTGGTTCGCGTAAAAACGGGATGACACTTTCTTTGGAATCAACGTACGTAGTTTGTAGAATGCGCTTCGGGTTTAATTTATAAACCAATTTGTGTAGTTTTCGGCCATGTTTCACGATATTACAGGGGAAAGTCTGTTAGCGCCAAGATAATGCATGTAACGTTGTATATGTGAATCAATTTATCGAAGAACTGTATCGGATGAGGTAGCCCAGAGCATCAACCAATGTCCCTGCAGTGTCTTTAGCAGGGAGGTCCTGGGTTTTGAGCCCCGGCGGTGGCAGGATCTTCGACACGATCTAGATAGCTACGTCAAATTCAGTCGATATCTAGAGGATAATTGTAGCTGCCGACTACTCTTATCTACTCTTGTCGGTTGGTTTTTCGTGATTTCTTCGATCATCAGACGAATGTCGGAACAGTACCTTCGGATCCCAGACCGAGCGCGATCGTACCTTCCTCTTCCTTGTTCTATCTTCAACACTTACATTCATACACCTACATTCAGTACACTACCACACATGTCGGCAGATTGATAGAGAACTTAGAGCTTGTCCCGGCTGGGGCGGTGCGCCGTTGATGGAAGATATCTTGTTAGGGAAAACCCCAATAGCCGACGGCTGGTCAGTTCCGGATCTCACCATCCAACGAGGGAAGATCACCCCCACCTCCCCCCACAAACATGCACTGCACTTTTTACATTCCAATCCTCTCTCCCCTCACTTACTACAACACATACGGGGAGCTTATGGCTTGTCCTGGCAGTGTCGGTGCTCCCCTGGGAGAGGGAGATAAGGGAAAACCCTGCAAGATGACGTGTATGTCGTTACTGGATCTCGCCTTCCAGCAGAGGAAGAACAAAACCACCTTCCATGATAAAACATCCGCTACACTTACGGGCATAACGACCATGGCTGTTGACGCACCCGGTAACTCGAAACAAATCAGAATTGTGATGTGGGAAGTCTCTTTACAGAAAAGGTTGACTGAATTTAGTGTACGTTTCGTATTTTGAATATGATATGTAAAACGTAATAATATGAATGATTTAAATTCATCTTCAAAAATCAATTTTGTTCTCAGTAACAGAAAATACTCATAAAAGTTACTTTTGTTAAGCCGTTAATTTTGTTTGTTAATAATAATTTAGACTGATCACTGAGTTATTATCAAAGCATTTTCTATAATTGTGAAATATAAATTTAAATTCACTTATTCACATATCATATCCTATTAGAATATTCTGTGAAGAAACTTCACATCTGGGAGACATTCTATTATTTAAATGTGTTACAAAAGAGCGTTTCAGCATCTAGGAGTTTGAGGGCATGTTTGTTTCTACGCCTCATAGTGAACATGCACATCAATGTTCAATTCTTTGCCTACAAACTAATATTTTGATAGAAATCGTTGCAGGTTATCAAAAAATCGATTTTACTCTGTAAAGAAATGTCACAATATTTGATTTCCAGTACTTTCATAAGTTGAATTTCAATATTCGTTGCGTAAATAATTTTTTTTAAGCGTATGAAACAAACGACTTTTTGAAAATGGTTGCTTAAAGCGTATTCGCCTTGGTGGGTTTTTTTGACCTCAAATTTTATGGGTACATGGCTTAAAGCGCCTCCAGGGAGGTATGAATAATAAAATTCTTCCTTGTTCGTGGGAATGTGCTGTTGAAATGAAAGAGTATTTAATACCGGACCTCTTTTATAGCAGCGTGTCTCGAACTAGCTTGATTCTGGTGCCCTAAAATCTTCTTGATGGCGTTTCCTAAAGAACGATAAATCAGCAGAACGCGAGTAGTGTTACATTTACGGGCTCTAGTGGTTATCTCCGAAGTGCGATGTTTTGAGATGGAAGTAATATATCTCCTCAGAGGACGAGAGAAGCCCTACATGAGAAGAACAGTACGTCATAAAGGTCCATCTTTATTTCGTAGCCGGTCCATTTCGTGGGTGATGGAGGTCGTAATCCAACGCGACGATCCATTAAAAAAACGACCAAAACATCTGGCCGAGAGACACGCGTCCTTATCCTACCCAACGAATAAATAACGAGAAACATCAGCATTAAAACTTCATTTTGGCTTTCAAGAGAACGCGCGATTGAGTCAAGAATTCTGAATTTCGAGTGCCGAGCTGCCGCCAAATTTGATCAACATCCAATTTCACGTTGGCGATCGCATCGTTGCCATTGAAATTAAATGACTTCACAAAGCTCTTGAACTTGTGGAGATACAGCAGCACGGCTCAAGTTCACATTTTACCCTTGATTTTTAGCTGTTTTTTTTAGCCTTTCTGACATAAATATTTCTTGAACTAAAGTCAGTAATACGTATTAGCACCTATGTGTCATGAGTCGATACTTTCAACGTTGAAAGTTTTGAGTTCAACGTTTGAGTAAATAATGTTTACAGTTAATACGTTTCTCATATCATGGAATATAGTATTTTAGCATTTTCAAACTTTCCCTTACGAATATAATTATTTCTAAATATCTTTTTCATTTTTCTTTTCATTTTCTGAGACGTTATGCCTACATTTGTTTGCCTGATGCACGAAAAGAAACATGGGTTATTTTTTAATTTCTACTCTCAAATCTACGAAGTTGTTATAGGCATGTAGATTTGACCATGATAATGAAAATGCTAAAAAGAAGTAGAATGAAAGCCCGTTTGTTTTTTTATCTTGTGTTGATGTAAAGACGAGATAGGTCTTACATAGTAATGATTCATTCCCGTAGATGAAATAACAGAACAAGATATTTCGCAAATGTCTAATGTCCTCGGTTCACAAAAAAAGAGATACTTTTCAAAATCAACCTATTAAGTGAAATTTGTTTAGAAAATACTATATTTTTTCAATGAACATTTCAAATATATTTTTCAAGACAATCGAAATCTAAAACACTTAACTTACGCCGTTTTAATAAACGACTTTGCATTGTTTTCCTGCAATATAAGAATTTTTTAGGTAAATAATAGTAGTAAAAACCATTTTGAAAGTGCTTGAGATAAAATAGTTTTACCATGTATGGAAGTGTGAGTGCCTGAATGTGTGTTAGTGTATTACACAGTACTTGGACCAATTAAAACTCTTAGTACACACGTCAAAAGTAAGGTCTGCTAGAGTCAAAGGCCGTTAAGGTTATTGCAGAGAAACGAGTATTTTACACCCCCAAGAGACTTACGTGTCAATTGGTAGGGAAATAAATACTACCTTTCAGACGAAAAGTACGAAAAAAAAATGACCTGAAATTCTTTGGCTTTTCATAACCTACGGTAATGGTACAGTGGGATCGATGAGAACTAGTATGAGGTATCAAGGACCCACGCTGGCTTCACCGACATTTAAACTACGCCGAAAGAAACATTCCTTCTTAGAGAGGCTTTTAATTGAAACAACAGTCGATCTGCTCCACTACCATTTGCAGGAGCCGCCCGTGTATTCCGGGAATCATGACGAGGGCGCGTTGTCTGCAGCTGAGGGCTTGTTTCGTCTGCGTAGTTCCACGCGCCGCCGCCCCTTCCGCCCCCCCCCTCCGCCCATCCCATCTCTGCGCGTTGGCCCCCACAACGCGCGCTCTCACGTCGCCATAGAGCATACACTGTGTGCCGCCCGCAGCCGCTATGCACGCTTCGCGGAAACGCCGGAGAAGTATTAGCTCACACGATGTTGATTTGCGGCGCGGCGGCTGTTCGGTTTTGGCGCGTTCGCTTCGTGTGTGTGTGTGTGTGTGTGTGTGTGTGTGTGTGTGTTCTTGTGTGCGGATGCAATCGAATTCTACACACGCCGTTCAACGGTTGCTTTCGTGTCGCGAAAACAAACGAAAATCTGATACTCGAGAGCGAGGGAGCATAAATCACGCCGTCATTGTTTTGTTTGATTGCTTGCTTGCTTCGGGATCTATGCGCTTTATGAAAGATGCGTTTCTGAGCGAAAAGAAACAAAAATGAATACTCCTAATTAGATGTGGTGTCTGATGCTACCTATGTGGGTTGATTTATTGTTCATTGTACATTCTCATATAGTCGATGTAGTGAAAGTTATGAATTGCTGCAGAACAAAAGGGTTGTTATTTTGACCGAAAATATGCTCTGGGTCCCTGATACTCAAAAGAGAATTTTTGTTGCTTGTGTACGTCATTTACTATTACTTCTCGTATACGTATGTAGTGTAGTAAAAACATAATGTTTTGGGATCTTTCATACCGTAACTAGTGGAGCTTCAGCAGCACGAACTTTCTCGCGATACTGTTAATAGCTATGTACTATTATGCTAAATTACGCGAAAAGTATTAAAATTTTCAAAAAATTGTTCATGACCTTATTTCAAAATACGCCTTTTAAGAAACTGATTTCATTTAGGAAAAAAACACTATCTTTAATGTTTTTGTTGTAGAAGGAATAAATTTTGAACTTTTGCAATTTTCGAAAAATCAGAGTTTTCAACGAACATGAGGCCTGTACTATTCTCTTAAAAGTCCTTCACATTATCAAGCAACAAAATTTAATCAAAAATGGAGCCATTTTTTTGAAAGTTTTGGAACTGTCCCAGGGGCTCCATATAAAGTACCTCCCTAAATTAAAATATCGGTTTCAAATTCAAGAGGCCGCGATACTAGCCAGGTCGATTGGGGTATATCAGTTTTGGACAAAATCAGCTGAACGGTTTAGCCGCTAGCGTTGTTCAGAGATGGACGGACGGAAAGACGGAAGGACATACGGTAGGACAGACGGAGGACAAACAGATTTTTTGCCATCATTTGATTTTTCGGTATCAAGGACCCACAAAACATGGATTCTGGTTACACCTGGTGTTAGAGGATCTTTTTTTTCTAAGTTTAGCAATTGAATTTATCGACGTTTTCGTTGTTGGGGCCCTGTAATAAGAGTTTTTCTGACGAAAATTCGCCGATTTTCCTGCAGGAATAATTAACTTTGTCTTCTTAAGAAGTACTTTTTTAAGGGCGAGGAAGTAAAAAAAGTTTTTCTCAAAACCGTCCGTCCTATCATCTTAGCGTCTGTCCTCTTTCATCTTAGCCTCTTTCCTTGTTTTTGAAATAACCGGAGCTTTGTTATACCTAATCAGTGCTATTGGCTACACCTAATCAGAGTATTGAATAAAAACATTGATCACTATCTTTGCGCATAAGTTCAAATTCCAGCATGAGAAAATGTTTGCTGGTTGGACAAAATTTTGCCGGTCCAACTAGAATTATATTGATTAGGCTGGTATCGCGACCCCTTGAATTTGAAAACGTTATTTTAATTTTGAGAGGTACTTTATACAAATCCCCTGGGACAGTTCCAAATTTTCACATGCCTATAGTATTATATTGTAATAAGTAGCCGTTTCCCATAATAATTATAGAAATAGTAGTAGCACAACTAATTAGCAGTTTTATTGATGGTGGTGGATGGTGATGGTGATGGATTGAAGGTGGAGAACGAAAACACAATCTCTGTATGAAACAATACTCTCATATTTACACAAACTGGAAAAGAAAAATGAAAGAAGAAATTTGAAAAAAAAACTACAAGAAACAAACGTAAATGTTTTGCAACAGTACCATTAAAAAGAAAGAAAGAAATTTGAATATTTTGTGCTATGCACTCAGTAACCGTAATTGGCTGTAAAATATCCAGGCACTTTTCACATTGCTTCGTTCTATTTCTAACTAACAGCAAAACGTATCAAAAAGTAGTAGCGCAAAAAACATGTGACTGAATATCGAACAAGAAAAAATGAACAGAAGAATCAAAACTATATAACTTTAAACACAGAAATATCAGCAAAGTAAGAAAAGGAGGAAGAAGATAAAATAATAGGAAAAAGTGAACGGCAATAGTGCAAAAATTAGAACGAAACGAAACAATGGGTTGGATCAGAGACGTATGAAACTGAGTAGTATAATTCTTCTTCGAACATTTCCCTTCCAAAACATTCGACGCAATCTTGCGTCTCCTTTCAAACAACTCACCCGCTTGGCGATGGTTCGTAAACAATGCTTACGGCGGCGTGAACGTTTCAAGTTCAAGGTTCCGGGCCCGGCGCGCGGGGGCGGTGGAGGCGGCGGCGCGGGCGCAGAGAAGAGCGGGGTCAGCGAAGGCAGGCACTTGCGGTTGCGCGCGGCCCGGCGCGGTGCGGGGCGGCGCAAGCGGTGACGTCACTAGATCGGCCAGGGGCTCGGCCAGCACTGCGCGGCAGGGTCGACTAGACTTCCTAGATACAGAGAGCACAGTAGAGTAGAGATAATCCGAGGTAATTGGGGCTGATGGTATCTCGGATTACAAAAAACTCAGATTACACAGAAAAAAAGGAAAATACATAACGAAATTTTCGACTACAATGTAAAACAAAGTCAATTTCTGCCGGTCCGGTGCCCGAGATTGCTAAGGCAGTAGTGTTGTAGCGATCTCTGGACGAAGGATTGCGGGGTCGAGTCCCGCCTCGGGCGTGGTTCTGTTTATGTTCGTCCTTTCACCCCCCTCATCGTCATATCATTTCATCTAGTTCACAATTATCCATAACTTTAAAACAAGTAGTAATTGCTCATGACCTCGATGTTAATGTGACATTAAATAACAACATTACATTAACATTAAATAACATTATCATCATCATTGACATTAAATAACAAAAAAAGACAATATCTCGTGGCCTTTGTACTCATTTTTGCGAAAGATAACTCATAAAATAACAAGAAAATGAAGTTTCAAATTACAGTATGCCTGCTGTAGTAACGGACTGTACAATGAACAACACAAATGAGCGCGAACCGACGTTAACAATATAGCAGACAGACTGACACTGGCACTGACTGCCGCACAAGTGACATTCGACGCAGTGTTGCCAATCCGTCAAGAGCCAGCTGTAGATTATCTTGTTTGGGTGACCTGGTGCCCATCAGGCCTTTTTGCTTATAACCAGCTACCTAAGGAGCAGATCTGAGGACTGTTGCCTCTGCAATACTTTGTGCAAAATGTGAGCTGTTCTAAATAAAGCGATTTCTTGCACTTCCCAGTCCTTTGAATTACCTGGGAGTTCGGCTGATCTCGATTTCCAAACTCTTGTATTTAAGACGTTTCTCTGCTTCCTTGGTTAGGATTAACGATTATTATTATTATTATTATTATTATTATTATTATTATTATTATCATCCTCGGATTGCACTGAATCTCGAATCAGTGAGGCTTGGTTTATTGTGACCCCAATGTGTAGATGTCTCATACATCACGGTTTTCCCAGGACAGTCTGGGATTTTTAACTTTTGTCCCGGTGTGCCGCAAAATTATTTCGGGATTCTAAACTGCCCCTGATTTTTACAAAAACAAAAAAAATTGTTAACATGTACGGCTATTTTGAATACATAAATTTGAACTGCTTGTCAACCTGACAATGATTCATTAGAAAGATTTGTTCGATCGTTTGCGCCATTCCTTTTCATTCGCATGTTTAGGGGTGATAGTAAAGCTTGTTCTTATTCGAAACAATTTCGGGCAGTTCAACGTCGAAACTAATAGAGACGTTTAATAAAACAAAAAATGCCCAAGGAAAAATGTGTTTCAGTGAAAACTTAAGGCACAGTCCCTTTTTATAAAAGACTACTGGCAGTTTCAAAGAATAACTAGAACCTGATATCTGCCATGCAGTATTTAGCTTTTAACACTTTTTAAAAAGTTAAAAAATAGTTGTAGTTTCATAATTGTCAGTTATCTCGATTATATCATATGCACTGTTCTTAAACGCACCTAAAGGCGCAAATTATTTCTGTGTTCTTAAAGTATTTTGAATTGTATTTAGATTAGATTAGATTTATTTAAACTGCAATTGGGCATAACCCGGTGGCAGCTAATTACAAAACATAAATATACACAGCCTTTCAGTAATATAGAACACTAATACCACTAATAATAATAATAATAATAATAATAACAACAATAACAACAACAATAAGAATAAGGTAATATAACTAGCAAATTATATACTAATTGTAGTAATAATAATGGTAAAATAATGATAATAATATAAAAACTGACTGATACATAAAACATTAAATTACATTAAGAGAGAAAACACACACACACACACACGCATATATACACACGCATATATTTGTTTCGCATGAGACACGCCCCAAGCCTCAATCATAATTTTGTGTAATGGTCGTTTTAAAAACATGGGATCCCTAAGAGAGAAGCTTATTCTGGGATACGCAGGCGCTCCTAACTGCTCCCGCATGGGAAGAACTACGAGAACGTAATTCGTAGAACGTAGTAACTTCCTCTGACACCACTCTCATTTCCACTTCAATCCAAAAAAGGGTGAACACGCGCAGGCTGAAGCGATGCGAGGCAGACAACATTAGTTTCATACGAAAATATGTTTACCAGATTTGTTCTAAAAAAACAACTGAGATTTGAATTCTGTTTATAATCTTTATTACTTATTACTAGAGACAGGATTTTTGTGTAATTAATATTTTTTGTCTCTACTTACAGTTCTCAAAATTGTAATCATTGCCGAATCATAGCCCTCCTAACACAATATCGAATTGTTTCGTTACATATTTTTACATATTTAGTACTATATTACATATTTTACATATTTCGCTGTTTTCACAATTTATTTTCATATTTTATCAATTTTCTTCTCTTTAATTCCATATTTTTTGTGAAACAATGTTTTTTGTAATATCAGCATTTTCCCTACATTTCTGGGGAAATCTGGGTGTCCAAAAGCATTATTGACATCGCGTTTTGTGATCTGTAACCTTAATTTCGGAGAAAAATTTTGCGATCACTGACGTGTAACACTTCGATGATGATATTACTGTCGTATGTTTGCTAGTCGTAGATCTCGCCACTTTGTGCGGATGGCTTCTATTGCGATTAGTCCGGCTGCTAAACTACGGTCCTGGATTACAATAGATGAAGCTTTTACTACCGACGAGAAAGTTGTATGATGTGAAGTGAGCAATTATTCTAAATGTAATTTCTTATTACGTAAATAGTTTTTAATTAGAGAAATTTAATATTACATATTATATCCGATTTTACATATTTATTACATATTCTTACCATTTTTATTACATATTTATGTACATATTTTGACATTTTATACTACATATTTTTCCGGTCTCTACTTATTACGACATGATCTTGACTTCCAGCAGAGGAAGATCGCCACCACATTTCGCGATAAAAGCAGTACACTCACGGGACTAATGACCTTAGCAGTTGACGCGCACAGAATCACTAATCAATCAATCAGTTTTTATTAGCCCTACTCGATTCAAGACATTCACCAGCCCGCTGCACCCTACCGAACGGCGGACTCAGTCACTGCGCACTCAATCGCTGCGCACTCGGTCGCGTAGGCGAGGAAATGCAGGGAGAGTCACTTCAGGAAAACAACTAGTGGAGCTACAGAATGGCACAGACTTCCCGTATTAGTTTTCTATTTCCTTGAGTCTCGGCTAGCTATCCGGACTTGCCACACACTCTTGCCAGCTGCCATCTATCGCCGCCCAAACTACATTTTTTTTGACATTTTCTTAATTTTTCTGTTTCCTAATATAACGTAAATATTAATTTTAATTTATTAAAGAACCCAAAAACCTCGTTCTGAATGGCAATTTATTTTAAAAATTTGTTGCCGTTTTTAAGAAAGTAGTATTTGTTGCCGTTTTTAAGAAATTTTAAGAAAGCGCTACTAAAAATGCAAAATTTTTAGCTCATTTTCACAGAAAACTTTTTAGTTTTCGAAACACTTCATTAAGTCATTTGAAGCCCCTTAACTCATAAATACAATAGTATTTACAAATTGCTGTAAATGTGCTTATTAACACTGTGAAAAATGTTTCAAAAAATTACATTTGTTTAATTTTTGAAAAAAAGAGAAAATGCCCCAAAATAAACTTTACGTCATATTAAGATTGAAATTAGTACTATCCATTCAAAAACTTTGAAGAAAAAAATTGGGACCGTTTTTGAGATAATGGCATTTCAGCGATTCTGAAAATGCGGAATTTTGAGCTAGTTTTCACAGAAAACGGTCGAGTTTCCAAGAAACTTCTTTTGAGTTTATATAAAGCACGTGTACTCATTAATACAATAATGTTAACAAATCCCCGTTAATGTTAACATTAAAGACGTGAGTACAAGTCAAAAAAATTACATTGGTGTAATTTAAAAAAAACAAAAGAAGAGAGCACTATAACGTTTATGTCGTCTCATAGAGTGCATTAGGCACTATCCTTACCAAAAGTTTACAGAAAAAAATTGGAGCCGTTTTTGAGAAAATCTTGTTTTTGTAATTTTGTAAAAAGCACATATTGCACGCAATATTGCGCGAAAACAACTAGAATCTTCAAAAAATGTACGTGACCTTAGTAAAAGAACTCACTATGAAGAACAAATTTTGTTTGAAGGAAAAATCTCTTTTTGAATTTTGTAGCTGTAGGAAGACGCCGAAAAAACCTAACTTTTGCAATTTTCGAAATTTTAGAGTTAACCGTGAAAATCAGACCTATGCCACCTTAATAAGTGTATTTTCCGCTATTCTTATAAGAAATTTAAAGAAAAAATTTGGAGGCCATTTTTGAGAAAACTTTGAAAACGTCCCGGGAGCTTCATGTAAAGTACGCCCAAATTTTATAGAACCTTTTTCAAAATCTCAAAGCTTCGACTCGAGCCAGATTGACAGGAGTTTCTTCAATTTCAATTCACATTTTCAGCAATTTGTAAACACTATTGAATATGTGAGTTAAGTGCTTCAAAGAACTTAAAATTAAGTTATACGGAAACTCAAAAAGTTTCAGTGAAAAAGAGTTTCGAATTTCTAATTTACAGTATGGCTTAAACGCCATTTTTTTTAAAAAACGGCTGCAAATTTTCCGAAAGAAAATTGCCATTTAGGACGAGGTTTTACTGTTCTTTAATATTCTTAAAATAATATTTCCGTTCTACTATTATGTAACCGAAAAATTTAGAAAATGTCAAAAAATGTTCTTTTCCCGGCCGATAGATGGAAGCTGGGAAGAGAATGAGGGCAGGTCCGAATGGCTAGCCTAGACCAAAGGAAATAGAAACAAACACGAGAGTCTGTGCTATTCTGTAAGCACCGCTATTTTCTTGATGAAATGAGATCATAGAGAACATTTCTTTAAATAAAACCTCGTTGAATTTTTTGAAAAAATGAGTGTTGTTTTGTGTAATTTGTCGGCAAACATAGTCGACCGCTCCTAATTTACTGCTTTTATTGAATATAAAATGAATGGTTGTGCTACGCAGTTGGATATTACGTAAGTTAGAATTTGTAATATTATTTCATATTTCATCATTATTATTTTGTTATTATTATTATATTTATATTAACTTTATATTAGTTTTTTTAATTGTGTTAAATATGTAAACGAATAGATGATTTTGATTTGCTTGATAACATATTGGAATGAAGGTTAATGCATATAAAAAGTATGTTTAATGAATACAAAAAAAATAATTATTACGTTTTCCTAACGATTACCACATTGTTGGTAGTGGTATCAAAGATACTTGTTGGCAAAATGTGTATCCCTTATGAAATTAGCGGTCGATATTGTTAGTCGTAATTATTGTTGTAACGCCGCACTGACAGCAGAAAGCGATATGCACTGATAGAGACAGCTGCCTTTTGCTGGCGTAAATATAAACTAATATTTTTATAAATTTGGAGAATATTACCAAACGATTGTGTTTAATAATCATTAATATATTTTTCTAAATATTTGCATTTGTTTGCTAACGCTATCAGCATCGTATTATTAACTTTTAATCATTTTACTTTCTTGCATACTGCTTACGCAGAGTATTGTAAGGAATATTGTATTGTAACTTGGAAATTTTCGTGATAATTACACTAGCTTGCGAATATAACCTTTTTGTTTGGTGCCTACAGTAAAATGTTTGATTTTATGTAATGTCGATGTGCTGAATCCGAATTGTCAATCCGTTTGCGTCTATCATGTAAGGTTTTTCTTGTGAAATCACTTTTCATATATTGTATAATTACGGGACTTTTATTTTATAACTTTTGTTATATATTATTAATATAACGTTTTGATTATATATTTAATTTTAAAGAAAAAAATTAATATACACAATTTGTTGAAATTAATTTGTATGGTTGTTAATACACGTCACTAGGGTGTTTTGCTTTTTTTTCTCTTGTTTACATCTCCACTATTGGAAAGTTTCACACAAATTGTACCGTTGCATCTTACTTGAGAAAGTCCGCTTGTTTCTTTGTTTTTAGTTCGCTTTTTAACAACTTGGTCGAGTAGAGTCCAATGATTGTTGTAACTGTAGGGGGAACTATAGGAAGACCACGTAAGGACAAAACGAGCACACACAAACATCGATGCCCGAGAAGGGATTGCAACCCGCAGGCCTTTGAGGCAGATACGGCGGCCCTTCAAGCCTTAGTGACCTCAGCTCTCCAGGCCGGCTCCTTATGTTTGTCTCCAAGTATTTCACGCTTTAACAGTCGAACAATAATCTGAAAGAAAACGGATGATCTAGCGTCCCTGGTACCTCCTTTTGAACTTCCAGTACATCTTTGTGAAATCGTTCGCCTTGATTTCGCTCAAAAATACTTTATTTTCTGGGGGGGGGGGAAATCTAGAAGAGAAAATAGGAAATGAAATATACATACTTAGTTCCTTGTATGTTTCAGGCATGTTAGACACAAAATTTCGGTAACCGGTTTCCAAACCGTAGGTATTCCAAAAGATAGCGTCGGACTTTAGCCGTTGACCCAATGACCAAGATCTTCAATGATTACTGTACATACTTTGTGAGATCTTCAAGATTTATTTGATCTCCAAATGTGGTTCCAAACTAGGCAAGATATGATTATTTTTACAAAATCTGTAATATTACTTCTCTGCTTAGGCAATGTGTATTTCCCACATATATAACAAAAGTTGTCTGGATCATTTATACATGAGCGATGCAACATTGTAAATATATTTTCGTATTGAACTGCAAACACATTCTACTTCACAATACAGCTTGAAACTGATTTGTTTTCCAGATGACACACACTAATGCAATGTGAGAGAAATTAAGAAGGGATATGTAAGTTTTCACGAAAGACAAGACAAGAATGTGTCAGTCACCAAGTAGTGGATATCTACATAGAATAATGGCAAGAGTGGACGTAAACTCGCTCTAGCTCCTTGAGGCGCTCGCACCCCGTATCAGACAAGAAACACCTAGTGCCTCGGTATTTAGTACAAACACATCAAAATAATTCTAAATACATTTGGTTTTCAAATACTGACATTATAAAACTACACATGGTAAAATATTATAGTTTATGTAATTTCTATTCGGGCATACTATTCGGGAAATTACACTAGCAAGAAAATAAAATAAAACTTAAATAAAATAAATGGTACGTGATAGGAACTTTCTGACTTTAAATTCGATTTCAGCCAGGTAAAAATATCCCCAAAACATTCAAACTTTGTAGGCAGCAATTTCATTGCATATTAGTGATATTAATACAATCGGATATCTTTGTGAATACACTGCATACTTTGTACAATGAATTCAATGTCAGAAATGTATTTTTATTTAAAGTTTTGAATAAAAATCGGTTGCTTGAAACTATTTTTCGCACCAAATGTTCTACAAGTACGTTCAAATAAGTTTTACAAAAAAATATTACGAAGGTGTATTAATTTGGAGAGAAATTGTGATATAAACAGATTACATAACCATTACTAACGGCGAGAAAGAACGTGCTCTTTTAACATCACTAGTTTTAGGTTAATAAACTAAGTCATACACGATGTATGTCCTTAGAATGTTGTGCTACAACTCATCTAACACTCAACACTCACCGTGCTGGATACTCGTATTTACATGAAATTTTACCAGCTTGTTCAGCACCTTTCAAAACCCCTACATATACATTTTACGTGTTACGAAGCATTGCAAGTAGTGTTTTTGGGGCAATTAGTATTGAAACCTTTGATGGCCTTACCGCCTGTGGAATGGCGGAAATCTGCTCGCCGCTGGTTCTGCGGCCAATACTCACACACCGCGCCGCCACTATCGGCGGCGAGCAGCGATTTCCGCTATTCCACAGGCGGTAAGGTCATGAAAGGTTTCAAAACTAATTGTCGCAAAAACACTACTTGCAATGTTTTATAGCACGTAAAAATTTGTATGTAGGGGTTTTGAAAGGGGCTGAACAAGCTGGTAAAATTTCACGTCAATCCGAATATCCAGCACGATGAATGTTGCGTGTAAGGAAAAGTACGCCCAAAAATATCGGACAGTGAAGCTTGCTAAAAAAGAAGGCTGAACATCTAAAAAGGTAAATAAAACCGCAAGGTAACAGCAATCATTACATTCTAAAAGCGAATTAGTCAATGAAAACGTATTTTATAGAAACTGGTTTTGCAACATAATCTTACCAAAATGGTTGTTCCGGAAGCTCATTGCCATAAAATAGAAGAAAATGAACAGAACGTGTAAAATTGGAGGCGTTCTAATGGCAATTATCCCCTCTAAAATTATTCGGCAGTGGATTTCGCACCCATAATTGCCTTATAAAAAGGATCTGGTCAAGGCCTGCCTTCTGCTCAGCTATAAATTGGTGAACGTCAAGTATTTTTCACAGATTCTTCTAGAAGAACGCAATCAGCTGCAGATATGCGTACGTTCATTGCTGTGCTATTTCTCGTCAGCGCTATTTCGGTGAGTTTTCTGATAAATAAAATTTTATCGCGAAGATTTCTATGATACTCAAACGAAACTAATGATGTTACAAGACCAAATGCTTTCTCGCATTGTAACTGCGTTAAATTTAGCATGAAATATGCATGAAATATAAGCAATAAATAATGCATGAAATATAAGCAAATTTTAAATGCATGAAATATACCTCCAATTTTTCTTGGTCATAGAAAACGAGTCTTATACAGAATGGAATATCTCACGATATTTCGCGTCGCTCTCGATCGTGCCGCTAGGAGTCGCATGATCGTCAGCACTGCTCTATAAGTCGCGATCATGCGACTTCTAGCGGCACGATTGAGAAGGACGCGAAATACCGTGAGATATTCCATCGTGAAGACACGCCCCCACACGCCAAGAAATAAAAACCCAAGTACAGAATGATGTGATTTCCATTTTCGGAGAACTCATAATATTTAAGAAAATTGCAGAAAAATAGCATCGCGAAAATATTTATGTTTGAGATTTTTCCTTAATGATCTCTCTTCTTACTACAACATAACACAACTGGTAGGTAATACAACAGCATACTTTCTCACATTATTTATATTTTTTGTAGTATTCAAACATACAGAGAGTTCAGTGAAAAGAGGACTTTTTCAGTCTTGTAAGGATCCCTTTGAAAACATTAAAGAAAAATGTGAAGCTGTTTGGAGGAAGTAAGTTTGGGGAAGTATTCGTTTCTTCAAAAAATGTACTACATGAGCTTTTTAAATATCAATTTTTTAGAACATATTTCATAAAAGACAAAAATAACTATCTTCATTATTTTATTAAGTACTATTGATTTTTTTGCTATTTTCGAAAAGAAAGTGAGTTCTCGAAAATGAGCCTAGAACATATTTTTTTATTGTCATTTCATTCATACAAGGAGAAAGTGTAAACTACATTTTTAAAAAAATGGCTTGAAAATAAACTGCCAATATTTAACGTATAATTGCGCAAAAACTACTCACATTTTTTAAATATTGTACTTACGACCTTATTTCAAGAATTTTATGCATCGATTTTATGAAGGACAAAATCTCCATCTTCAACATTGAAGTTGTAGGAAGACACCAAAAAGTTTGAAGAACTGCAATTTTCGTAAAATCGAGGATTTCAAAGAAAATGAGACCTATGTCTTTCTATTAAGCGATCTTTACGCTATCCAAGGATAAAATTTAATGGAGACAATTTTGAGAAAAAATTTAAAATATAGTCGAGCACTAATGTAAAGCACCCCTCAAAGTGAAAACAACCTTTTCAATGTCGCAGCTCTTGAGTTCCTTCAGACCGATGAAGGAATATTAAGTTTAGGGAAAATCGTCTGAAAGCTTTAGGCGCTAACGGCAGACCAATTTTCGCCACCAATCAATTTTTCACCATCAAGGACTCTCATAACACAGATTCTGATTTTACATGTTATAGGAATGAAGGTACATGTTATAGGATTTTTTTATATATTTAGCAACTAGACTTATCCACTTTTTCGTTACCAAGGACCTGTAATAAGAAATTTTTGCCGAAAATTCACCGTTTTATTGGACAGAATTACATAACATTCTCTCTACTGCGTAAGCGGTAACGAGAAAGTAAAAACATTAAATTATATTCCATTTAGTCCATATATTGAGAACAGACTATTATTACTTCTATGAAATGTATAAATAATTCACTTAATTGTGCATTTCACTTAGCTACAGTTTCGAGGATTATTTTCCTCATCTTCAGGCTAGAATAAAAATAATTCATTTAAAGAAATAAATTTTTGACAAATTTGATGTTTTCATCGAATTTATGATTACTCATTATAATCATGCTTTGAAATGAAGTTTTTTTTATAATGAATGAATAAGGTAATATATATATAAGGTAATATATATATATATATATATATATATATATATATATATATAAGGTAATATATAAGCTCCATGTGATGCTTTTTTATGGGATAGAAAGACATTGAGTTTTTTAAATATATTCATAAATTGCTGAAAACTTACTCTTAATTTAAAAAAGTTAATGAGTGTATTAGAAATAGGCTGAAGCAATTATAAACTTTTTAATTGCTTATTTAAATTAAAACTTTAACTGTTCATACTGGAAATTTTCGTTTGATGGAGTTAGGCGGCTTGGCTTCTGAGTGCCTCATATCCCAATACTGAGATGGATTATTTTAGATTATGCGGGGACCATCACAAAAGGTTAATACAAATACGTGAAAAAGAACCAAAGAAGCTAAAAAGAACGCGAGAAATAAAATATAAAAAAAGGGATGATAGTAGGAAGGGACAAGCGTGAGAGCCAGTGATAAAGAAAGTACGAATTTTATATTGGGACAAGTGACAAATTTCAGTTTTTTATTATTAAAATATTTAATAAAAAATAGAAAATGCAAATACCAACGAATAACCAACATAAGAAGTGACATCCAAACAAAAGAAGCGTATGTGCTCGACAATTAAAGACAATGCGCTTTAGTTAGTAAGGAGACACAAATCTCAAATGTTGGTATTGATCGTCATGGGCCGATATTCTGAAAGATATCTTAAATAAAAGCTAAATGTGTTAGAGTAATTTTGTCGACGTAAGGCGTATGTATTACAGGTAAATTTTTGTTTTGGTCGCTAGGTAAAAGTATACAAGTAGTTATAGTAGTTAGATATTCCAGTTGTATGAAATCATCTCTTGTTACAGGCCGAAACTTTAGAGACCTTCAAGATAATAGTTCGTCCTGAAGCCCGAGTGTGCAAGGAACAACTAGGTGCAACGGACGGTAAGTTAGAATATAGATAATTATGGTTTTCAAATTGAATTCTTAGTGAAGAGATGAAGTGAAGCGGGAAAACAAAATATATCAATTCTGTAAGATGATCCTGCACTATGGAGTCAAGTGAAATACGTACGTAATCTTATTGTTTCATTCGCCTTGTGACGATTGGGGATTGTAAAATAAAGATTAACTTTTCTAGCTAACGATGCACAAAATAATCTCTTCTTCAAGAATCTGTGTTTCTTCGTCATGACACTTCGAGAGATGAAGATGTCCACCTTTCGATCAATGTTTTCTTTGGAGTTTTTTTTTTTTTTAGAGGTTTCGAGACAACTCTCTCATGGAGTTAATACAATTTTTGATACTTTTTCCATATAAGTGTTTTAAAAATTGTATAATGATGAGAGTGGTGTCTAACAAAAAATGGGCACAATATCAAAATGCGAATGAAAGGTTTCTTTTCTTTAGAGAAATTCTATCGGTTTTAATCTTAGCATATTTGCATTGTAGCCAAATTTGTTCATTCTACATAGATAATATATTTCACACACAAGTTTAACCAGTTTTTATATTAGGTCTAAAACTAAAATATTTTACTTAATATATTCTATTGGACAACAAAATTCAGTTTCTGCAGTCCACAAAATAGTAAATTCAACACTTCGCGGAGACTGCTTACAGTTCTTTGAAATATCAGGATAAATCATACGTTGAAGTAATCACACGTCGCATAGGTGAATCATTATATTTTCTTAGTACCCTGAAAAAGATTTCTTCCAAATTTCACAGATACATAAGAAAGAACGCCTCTAGGAAAGGATATGAAACACTTGAAACACTTATAAAAACATATTTGGTACATTACGTTACTATATATTGTTTTCTTTTCAGATGAAATGAATGCCTTTGTGAACCTGCAAAGAGACTTGTTCACTGAGAAGGCCAAGGTAAGAAAAAATCTTTTTAAAATAATCTCGATCCCTACCTTAATATTAAGTGAGTTGAATGAGCGCCAATGATCACTGGTTTTAAAATGTTTTCAATTAATTGTTATAGAAATGTGACCAATACATAACCAATTAGGAGGAACAAATATTCCTTTTGTGAATATTTTCTTTCGGTTCCTGAAATAAATCAAAGTCTCGTTTTAGTATTGCATATTTATTATTCGTGGGTTTCATTTAATAACATCATGTAAATTATGAGGATATGTTACAATCATTCTTCATGATGGGTTAACGTCATAGAGAAACTGAGAATAGAGAAAAATACACTCCGGCCGTGCGGTGACAGGGAGGCATTGTGGTTTGCCTAAGACTATGTAAGACTCGCAGAATGACAGAGACACTCAACTTCTAATGCTACTTAACATGAAATGTGAGACACAAAAAATGTTAAAGAAATCGTGGAGAGACAAACCACTCCACGGACAATACCTAAAAAGAATGGACAAGGTGCAGATCAATAAAGATCAATCATTTATGTGGCTTAAAAGGGGAAGAATGAAGCCAGAATCGGAAGCACTTGTAATAGCTGCCCAAGATCAGGCCTTGAGAACACGACATTATGATAAAGCGGTTCTCAAAATTTCCCAAGATGATAAATGCCGCATTTGCCAGGAACAAGTAGAAACCATTGATCATATTGTCTCAGCTTGTCCAATCCTAGCAAAGACCGAATACTTGAAAAGACACGACAGGGTGTGTAGCTACCTCCACTGGCAGATCTGTACCGCCCTCGAAGTTCCAAACACATGCCCCAAGTGGTACGAACACTCACCGAAACCGGTGACGTCTGTTGGATTGTGTACGATATTGTACGACCAACAAATTCAAACTGATCGCACGATAGCGGCAAACAAACCGGATATAGTTATCCGGGATTTGGAGAAAAAATCGTGTTTACTTGTCGATGTTGCTGTACCTTGCGATCAAAACGTCGTTACCAAGGAGGCAGAGAAACGTCTTAAATACAAGAGTTTGGAAATCGAGATCAGCCGAATGTGGGGCGTAAAAGCACAGGTCGTCCCGATAGTTATCGGAGCTCTGGGATTTGTTCCGCAAAATTTGAGTAAGAACTTGTCTAAACTCCCAGGTAATTCAAAAGACTGGGAAGTGCAAGAAATTGCTTTATTTGGAACAGCCCACATTTTGCGCAAAGTATTGTAGAGGCACCGATAGTCCGTAGATCTGCTCCTTAGGTAGCTGGTTGCAACCTGGAGTAGATTTTATATTCAGCCGACTCATAACATCTTTAGTCGTGATGTAGAAAATAATAATAATAATAATAATAATAATAATAATAATAATATTTTTCTCTCCTATTATATATACAAACATACACATCAACATCACATCACACTGTCGTCAGACACGTCGGAAGTCTAACAGAGAATTTAAATCTTGTCACAACAAGCGCGGTACTCGTCTTCAGTGACTTGAACCTCCCACATTTACACTACAGATCAGACGGAATAAGGAGCTTGACCCGTCTCGGAGGGTGCCCGCTGGTGGGAGATTCCTAGTTGAGGAACCCCTCAAACTCTCCTGTAGATCGGTGCTAAAATCTCGCTATGCAGCGGAGGAAAGTCACCGTCACCTCCTGCGATAAAACTACATTTACAGACCTAATGACCTAAGTAGTTGGCATAGCCGGAACCATTAATAAACAATCTACTGCTGTAGTTACCGAGAAGGGAAAACTCTGAAAGTCCACGTTTAGGTCGGGACCGGATCGCACATTGTAGAGTGGGAGAGACACTATCATCTCCCGATTTAAAACATGAAGTACACTCAGGAAAGTGAAACCATGATAGTCGATACAAGTCACCGAAAGCACTACATATTTACTCATTTTACCACGTATATTCATTTTGAAATTTACTGAAATTATTCTCTGTGACTAGTGCCTGTCTGAGTGTGTGTTGGAGAGACTCGGAGTGATGAAGGATGGCAGCTGGACCGCAGTCCCCGCGGAATACCGTATGGAGGTGTACAACAGAGTGTTTGCAGGCGACACCAATCGCCTAGAATTTGCAGACAGTGTCATCAACTTCTGCCACGTACAAGGTCAGTAGCAATGGCATTCTCTCGAATTCCAATCATCATAAGA
>JAHLJT010009419.1:200669887-200693063 GCA_031308135.1 Acheta domesticus | reverse complement strand
TAAAGCGTATTCGCTTGGTGGGTTTTTTTTGACCTCAAATTTTATGGGTAAATGGCTTAAAGCGCCTCCAGGGAGGTATGATAATATAAATTCTTCCTTGTTCGTGGGAATGTGCTGTTGAAATGAAAGAGTATTTAATACCGGACCTCTTTTATAGCAGCGTGTCTCGAACTAGCTTGATTCTGGTGCCCTAAAATCTTCTTGATGGGCGTTTCCTAAAGAACGATAAATCAGCAGAACGCGAGTAGTGTTACATTTACGGGCTCTAGTGGTTATCTCCGAAGTGCGATGTTTTTGAGATGGAAGTAATAATATATCTCCTCAGAGGACGAGAGAAGCCCTACATGAGAAGAACAGTACGTCATAAAGGTCCATCTTTATTTCGTAGCCGGTCCATTTCGTGGTGATGGAGGTCGTAATCCAACGCGACGATCCATTAAAAAAAACGACCAAACTACATCTGGCCCGAGAGACACGCGTCCTTATCCCTACCCAACGAATAAATAACGAGAAACACAGCATTAAAACTTCATTTTGGCTTTCAAGAGAACGCGCGATTGAGTCAAGAATTCTGAATTTCGAGTGCCGAGCTGCCGCCAAATTTGATCAACATCCAATTTCACGTTGGCGATCGCATCGTTGCCATTGAAATTAAATGACTTCACAAGCTCTGTGAACTTGTGGAGATACAGCAGCACGGCTCAGTTCACATTTAACCCTTGATTTTTAGCTGTTTTTTTTAGCCTTTCTGACATAAATATTTCTTGAACTAAAGTCAGTAATACGTATTAGCACCTATGTGTCATGAGTCGATACTTTCAACGTTGAAAGTTTTGAGTTCAACGTTTGAGAAATAATGTTTACAGTTAATACGTTTTCATATCATGGAATATAGTATTTTAGCATTTTCAACACTTTCCCTTACGAATATAATTATTTCTAATATCTTTTTCATTTTTCTTTTCATTTTCTGAGACGTTATGCCTACATTTGTTTGCCTGATGCACGAAAAGAAACATGGGTTATTTTTAATTTTCTACTCTAAATCTACGAAGTTGTTATAGGCATGTAGATTTGACCATGATAATGAAAATGCTAAAAAAAGTAGAATGAAAGCCCGTTTGTTTTTTTATCTTGTGTTGATGTAAAGACGAGATAGGTCTTACATAGTAATGATTCATTCCCGTAGATGAAATAACAGAACAAGATATTTCGCAAAGTCTAATGTCCTCGGTTCACAAAAAAAGAGATACTTTTCAAAATCAACCTATTAAGTGAAATTTGTTTAGAAAATACTATATTTTTTCAATGAACATTTCAAATATATTTTTCAAGACAATCGAATCTAAAACACTTACTTACGTACCGTTTTAATAAACGACTTTGCATTGTTTTCCTGCAATATAAGAATTTTTTAGGTAAATAATAGTAGTATAAAACCATTTTGAAAGTGCTTGAGATAAAATAGTTTTACCATGTATGGAAGTGTGAGTGCCTGAATGTGTGTTAGTGTATTACACAGTACTTGGACCAATTAAAAACTCTTAGTACACACGTCAAAAGTAAGGTCTGCTAGAGTCAAAGGCCGTTAAGGTTATTGCAGAGAAACGAGTATTTTACACCCCCAAGAGACTTACGTGTCAATTGGTAGGGAAATAAATACTACCTTTCAGACGAAAAGTACGAAAAAAAAAAATGACCTGAAATTCTTTGGCTTTTCATAACCTACGGTAATGGTACAGGGGATCGATGAGAACTAGTATGAGGTATCAAGGACCCACGCTGGCTTCACCGACATAAAACTACGCCGAAAGAAACATTCCTTCTTAGAGAGGCTTTTAATTGAAACAACAGTCGATCTGCTCCACTACCATTTGCAGGAGCCGCCCGTGTTATTCCGGGAATCATGACGAGGGCGCGTTGTCTGCAGCTGAGGCTTGTTTCGTCTGCGTAGTTCCACCGCGCCGCCGCCCCTTCCGCCCCCCCCCTCCGCCCATCCCATCTCTGCGCGTTGGCCCCCACAACGCGCGCTCTCACGTCGCCATAGAGCATACACTGTGTGCCGCCCGCAGCCGCTATGCACGCTTCGCGGAAACGCCGGAGAAGTATTAGCTCACACGATGTTGATTTGCGGCGCGGCGGCTGTTCGGTTTTGGCGCGTTCGTTCGTGTGTGTGTGTGTGTGTGTGTGTGTGTGTGTGTGTGTGTTCTTGTGTGCGGATGCAATCGAATTCTACACACGCCGTTCAAACGGTTGCTTTCGTGTCGCGAAAACAAACGAAAATCTGATACTCGAGAGCGAGGGAGCATAAATCACGCCGTCATTGTTTTGTTTGATTGCTTGCTTGCTTCGGGATCTATGCGCTTTATGAAAGATGCGTTTCTGAGCGAAAAGAAACAAAAATGAATACTCCTAATTAGATGTGGTGTCTGATGCTACCTATGTGGGTTGATTTATTGTTCATTGTACATTCTCATATAGTCGATGTAGTGAAAGTTATGAATTGCTGCAGAACAAAAGGGTTGTTATTTTGACCGAAAATATGCTCTGGGTCCCTGATACTCAAAAGAGAATTTTTGTTGCTTGTGTACGTCATTTACTATTACTTTCTCGTATACGTATGTAGTGTAGTAAAAACATAATGTTTTGGGATCTTTCATACCGTAACTAGTGGAGCTTCAGCAGCACGAACTTTCTCGCGATACTGTTAATAGCTATGTACTATTATGCTAAATTACGCGAAAAGTTTAAAATTTTCAAAAATTGTTCATGACCTTATTTCAAAATACGCCTTTAGAGAAACTGATTTCATTTAGGAAAAAAACACTATCTTTAATGTTTTTGTTGTAGAAGATAAATTTGAACTTTTGCAATTTTCGAAAAATCAGAGTTTTCAACGAACATGAGGCCTGTACTATTCTCTTAAAAGTCCTTCACATTATCAAGCAACAAAATTTAATCAAAAATGGAGCCATTTTTTTGAAAGTTTTGGAACTGTCCCAGGGGCTCCATATAAAGTACCTCCCTAAATTAAAATATCGGTTTCAAATTCAAGAGGCCGCGATACTAGCCAGGTCGATTGGGGTATATCAGTTTTGGACAAAATCAGCTGAACGGTTTAGCCGCTAGCGTTGTTCAGAGATGGACGGACGGAAAGACGGAAGGACATACGGTAGGACAGACGGAGGACAAACAGATTTTTTGCCATCATTTGATTTTTCGGTATCAAGGACCCACAAAACATGGATTCTGGTTACACCTGGTGTTAGAGGATCTTTTTTTTCTAAGTTTAGCAATTGAATTTATCGACGTTTTCGTTGTTGGGCCCTGTAATAAGAGTTTTTCTGACGAAAATTCGCCGATTTTCCCTGCAGGAATAATTAACTTTGTCTTCTTAAGAAGTACTTTTTTAAGGGCGAGGAAGTAAAAAAGTTTTTCTCAAAACCGTCCGTCCTATCATCTTAGCGTCTGTCCTCTTTCATCTTTAGCTCTTTCCTTGTTTTTGAAATAACCGGAGCTTTGTTATACCTAATCAGTGCTATTGGCTACACCTAATCAGAGTATTGAATAAAAACATTGATTCACTATCTTTGCGCATAAGTTCAAATTCCAGCATGAGAAAATGTTTGCTGGTTGGACAAATTTTGCCGGTCCAACTAGAATATATTGATTAGGCTGGTATCGCGACCCCTTGAATTTGAAAACGTTATTTTAATTTTGAGAGGTACTTTATACAAATCCCTGGGACAGTTCCAAATTTTCACATGCCTATAGTATTATATTGTAATAAGTAGCCGTTTTCCCATAATAATTATAGAAATAGTAGTAGCACAACTAATTAGCAGTTTTATTGATGGTGGTGGATGGTGATGGTGATGGATTGAAGGTGGAGAACGAAAACACAATCTCTGTATGAAACACATACTCTCATATTTACACACAACTGGAAAAGAAAAATGAAAGAAGAAATTTGAAAAAAAACTACAAGAAACAAACGTAAATGTTTTGCAACAGTACCATTAAAAAGAAAGAAAGAAATTTGAATTTTGTGCTATGCACTCAGTAACCGTAATTGGCTGTAAAATATCCAGGCACTTTTCACATTGCTTCGTTCTATTTCTAACTAACAGCAAAACGTATCAAAAAGTAGTAGCGCAAAAAACATGATGGGACTGAATATCGAACAAGAAAAAATGAACAGAAGAATCAAAACTATATAACTTTAAACACAGAAATATCAGCAAAGTAAGAAAAGGAGGAAGAAGATAAAATAATAGGAAAAGTGAACGGCAATAGTGCAAAAATTAGAACGAAACGAAACAATGGGTTGGATCAGAGACGTATGAAAACTGAGTAGTATAATCTTCTTCGAACATTTCCCTTCCAAAACATTCGACGCAATCTTGCGTCTCCTTTCAACAAACACACTCACCCGCTTGGCGATGGTTCGTAACAATGCTTACGGCGGCGGTGAACGTTTCAAGTTCAAGGTTCCGGGCCCGGCGCGCGGGGGCGGTGGAGGCGGCGGCGCGGGCGCAGAGAAGAGCGGGGTCAGCGAAGCAGGCACTGCGGTTGCGCGCGGCCCGGCGCGGTGCGGGGCGGCGCACGCGGTGACGTCCACTAGATCGGCCAGGGGCTCGGCCAGCACTGCGCGGCAGGGTCGACTAGACTTCCTAGATACAGAGAGCACAGTAGTAGAGTAGAGATAATCCGAGGTAATTGGGGCTGATGGTATCTCGGATTACAAAAAACTCAGATTAACACAGAAAAAAAGGAAAATACATAACGAAATTTTTCGACTACAATGTAAAACAAAGTCAATTTCTGCCGGCCGGGTGCCCGAGATTGCTAAGGCAGTAGTGTTGTAGCGATCTCGGACGAAGGATTGCGGGGTCGAGTCCCGCCTCGGGCGTGGTTCTGTTTATGTTCGTCCTTTCACCCCCCTCATCGTCATATCATTTCATCTAGTTCACAATTATCCATAACTTTAAAACAAGTAGTAATTGCTCATGACCTCGATGTAAATGGACATTAAATAACAACATTACATTAACATTAAATAACATTATCATCATCATTGACATTAAATACAAAAAAAGACAATATCTCGTGGCCTTTGTACTCATTTTTGCGAAAGATAACTCAAAAATAACAAAGAAAATGAAGTTTCAAATTACAGTATGCCTGCTGTAGTAACGGACTGTACAATGAACAACACAAATGATGCGCGAACCGACGTTAACAATATAGCAGACAGACTGACACTGGCACTGACTGCCGCACAAGTGACATTCGACGCAGTGTTGCCATCCGTCAAGAGCCAGCTGTAGATTATCTTGTTTGGGTGACCTGGTGCCCATCAGCCTTTTTGCTTATAACAGCTACCTAAGGAGCAGATCTGAGGACTGTTGCCTCTGCAATACTTTTGTGCAAAATGTGAGCTGTTCTAAATAAGCGATTTCTTGCACTTCCCAGTCCTTTGAATTACCTGGGAGTTCGGCTGATCTCGATTTCCAAACTCTTGTATTTAAGACGTTTCTCTGCTTCCTTGGTTAGGATTAACGATTATTATTATTATTATTATTATTATTATTATTATTATTATCATCCTCGGATTGCACTGAATCTCGAATCAGTGAGGCTTGGTTTATTGTGACCCCAATGTGTAGATGTCTCATACATCACGGTTTTCCCAGGACAGTCTGGGATTTTTAACTTTTGTCCCGGTGTGCCGCAAAATTATTTCGGGATTCTAAACTGCCCCTGATTTTTACAAAAACAAAAAAATTGTTAACATGTACGGCTATTTTGAATACATAAATTTGAACTGCTTGTCAACCTGACAATGATTCATTAGAAAGATTTGTTCGATCGTTTGCGCCATTCCTTTTCATTCGCATGTTTAGGGGTGATAGTAAGCTGTTCTTATTCGAAACAATTTCGGGCAGTTCAACGTCGAAACTAATAGAGACGTTTTAATAAAACAAAAAATGCCCAAGGAAAAACTGTTTTCAGTGAAAACTTAAGGCACAGTCCCTTTTTATAAAAGACTACTGGCAGTTTCAAAGAATAACTAGAACCTGATATCTGCCATGCAGTATTTAGCTTTTAACACTTTTTAAAAAGTTAAAAAATAGTTGTAGTTTCATAATTGTCAGTTATCTCGATTATATCATATGCACTGTTCTTAAACGCACCTAAAGGCGCAAATTATTTCTGTGTTCTTAAAGTATTTTGAATTGTATTTAGATTAGATTAGATTTATTTAAACTGCAATTGGGCATAACCCGGTGGCAGCTAATTACAAAACATAAATATACACAGCCTTTCAGTAATATAGAACACTAATACCACTAATAATAATAATAATAATAATAATATAACAACAATAACAACAACACAATAAGAATAAGGTAATATAACTAGCAAATTATATACTAATTGTAGTAATAATAATGGTAAAATAATGATAATAATATAAAAACTGACTGATACATAAAACATTAAATTACATTAAGAGAGAAAAAACACACACACACACACGCATATATACACACGCATATATTTGTTTCGCATGAGACACGCCCCAAGCCTCAATCATAATTTTGTGTAATGGTCGTTTTAAAACATGGGATCCCTAAGAGAGAAGCTTATTCTGGGATACGCAGGCGCTCCTAACTGCTCCCGCATGGGAAGAACTACGAGAACGTAATTCGTAGAACGTAGTAACTTCCTCTGACACCCACTCTCATTTCCACTTCAATCAAAAAAGGGGTGAACACGCGCAGGCTGAAGCGATGCGAGGCAGACAACATTAGTTTCATACGAAAATATGTTTACCAGATTTGTTCCAAAAAAACAACTGAGATTTGAATTCTGTTTATAATCTTTATTACTTATTACTAGAGACAGGATTTTTGTGTAATTAATATTTTTTGTCTCTACTTATAGTTCTCAAAATTGTAATCTTGCCAATCAAGCCCCCTAACACAATATCGATTTTTTCGTTACATATTTTTACATATTTTGTACTATATTACATATTTTACATATTTCGCTGTTTTCACAATTTATTTTCATATTTTATCAATTTCTTCTCTTTAATTCCATATTTTTTGTGAAAAATGTTTTTTTTTAATATCAGCATTTTCCCTACATTTCTGGGGAAATCTGGGTGTCAAAGCATCATTGACATCGCGTTTTGTGATCTGTAACCTAATTTCGGAGAAAAATTTTGCGATCACTGACGTGTAACACTTCGATGATGATATTACTGTGTATGTTTGCTAGTCGTAGATCTCGCCACTTTGTGCGGTGGCTTCTATTGCGATTAGTCCGGCTGCTAAACTACGGTCCTGGATTACAATAGATGAAGCTTTTACTACCGACGAGAAAGTTGTATGATGTGAAGTGAGCAATTATTCTAAATGTAATTTCTTATTACGTAAATAGTTTTTAATTAGAGAAATTTAATATTACATATTAATCCGATTTTTACATATTTATTACATATTCTTACCATTTTTATTACATATTTATGTACATATTTTGACATTTTATACTACATATTTTTCCGGTCTCTACTTATTACTACATGATCTTGAATTCCAGCAGAGAAGATCGCCACCACATTTCGCGATAAAAGCAGTATACAACTCACGGGACTAATGACCTTAGCAGTTGACGCGCACAGAATCACTAATCAATCAATCAGTTTTATTAGCCCTACTCGATTCAAGACATTCACCAGCCCGCTGCACCCTACCGAACGGCGGACTCAGTCACTGCGCACTCAATCGCTGCGCACTCGGTCGCGTAGGCGAGGAAATGCAGGGAGAGTCACTTCAGGAAAACAACTAGTGGAGCTACAGAATGGCACAGACTTTCCCGTATTAGTTTTCTATTTCCTTGAGTCTCGGCTAGCTATCCGGACTTGCCACACACTCTTGCCAGCTGCCATCTATCGCCGCCCAAACTACATTTTTTTTGACATTTTCTTAATTTTTCTGTTTCCTAATATAACGTAAATAAATTTTAATTTATATAAAGAACCCAAAAACCTCGTTCTGAATGGCAATTTATTTTTAAAAATTTGTTGCCGTTTTTAAGAAGTAGTATTTGTTGCCGTTTTTAAGAATTTTAAGAAAGCGCTACTAAAAATGCAAAATTTTTAGCTCATTTTCACAGAAAACTTTTTAGTTTTCGAAACACTTCATTAAGTCATTTGAAGCCCCTTAACTCATAAATACAATAGTATTTACAAATTGCTGTAAATGTGCTTTATTAACACTGTGAAAAATATTTCCAAAAATTACATTTGTTTAATTTTTGAAAAAAAAGAGAAAATGTCCCCAAATAAACTTTACGTCATATTTAAGATTGAAATTAGTACTATCCATTCAAAAACTTTGAAGAAAAAAATGGGACCGTTTTGAGATAATGGCATTTCAGCGATTCTGAAAATGCGGAATTTGAGCTAGTTTTCACAGAAAACGGTCGAGTTTCCAAGAAACTTCTTTTGAGTTTATATAAAGCACGTGTACTCATTAATACAATAATGTAACAATCCCGTTAATGTTAACATTAAAGACGTGAGTACAAGTCAAAAAAATTACATTGGTGTAATTTAAAAAAAAACAAAAGAGAGAGCACTATAACGTTTATGTCGTCTCATAGAGTGCATTAGGCACTATCCTTACCAAAAGTTTACAGAAAAAAATTGGAGCCGTTTTTTGAGAAAATCTTGTTTTTGTAATTTTGTAAAAAGCACATATTGCACGCAATATTGCGCGAAAACAACTAGAATCTTCAAAAAAAGTACGTGACCTTAGTAAAAGAACTCACTATGAAGAACAAATTTTGTTTGAAGGAAAAATCTCTTTTTTGAATTTTGTAGCTGTAGGAAGACGCCGAAAAACCTAACTTTGCAATTTTCGAATTTTTAGAGTTAACCGTGAAATATCAGACCTATGCACCTTAATAAGTGTATTTTCCGCTATTCTTATAAGAAATTAAAGAAAATTGGAGCCATTTTTGAGAAAACTTTGAAAACGTCCCGGGAGCTTCATGTAAAGTACGCCCAAATTTTATAGACCTTTTCAAAATCTCAAAGCTTCGACTCGAGCCAGATTGACAGGAGTTTCTTCAATTTCAATTCACATTTTCAGCAATTTGTAAACACTATTGAATATGTGAGTTAAAGAGCTTCAAAGAACTAAAATTAAGTTAGACGGAAACTCAAAAAGTTTCAGTGAAAAAGAGTTTCGAATTTCTAATTTACAGTATGGCTTAAACGCCATTTTTTTTAAAAAAGCTGCTGCAAATTTTCCAAAGAAAATTGCCATTTAGGACGAGGTTTTACTGTTCTTTAATATTCTTAAAATATATTTCCGTTTCTACTATTATGTAACCGAAAAATTTAGAAAATGTCAAAAAATGTTCTTTTCCGGCCATAGATGGAAGCTGGGAGAGAATGAGGGCAGTCGAATGGCAAGCCTAGACCAAAGGAATAGAAACAAACATGAGAGTCTGTGCTATTCTGTAACACCGCTATTTTCTTGATGAAATGAGATCAAAGAAACATTTCTTTAAAATAAAACCTCGTTGAATTTTTTTTGAAAAATTAAGGTTGTTTTGTGTAATTTGGCGGCAAACATACGTCGGCTCCTAATTTACTGCTTTATTGAATATAAAATGATGATGTTGTGCTACGCAGTTGGATATTACGTAAGTTAGAATTTGTATATTATTTCATATTCCATCTATTATTATTTTGTTATTATTATTATATTTATATTAACTTTATATTAGTTTTTTAAATTGTGTTAAATATGTAAACGAATAGATGATTTTGATTTGCTTGATAACATATTGGAATGAAGGTTAATGCATATAAAAAGTATGTTTAATGAATACAAAAAAAATTAATTATTACGTTTTCCTAACGATTACCACATTGTTGGTAGTGGTATCAACGATGCTTGTTGGCAAATGTGTATCCCTTATAATTAGCGGTCGATATTGTTGTCGTAATTTATTGTTTGTAACGCCGCACTGACAGCAGAAAGCGATATGCACTGATAGAGACAGCTGCCTTTTGCTGGCGTAAATATAAACTAAAATTTTTATAAATTTGGAGAATATTACCAAACGATTGTGTTTAATAATCATTAATATATATTTTTCTAAATATTTGCATTTGTTTGCTAACGCTATCAGCATCGTATTTATTAACTTTTAATCATTTTACTTTCTTTGCATACTGCTTACGCAGAGTATTGTAAGGAATATTGTATTGTAACTGGAAATTTTCGTGATAATTACACTAGCTGCGAATATAACCTTTTTGTTGTGTGGCCTACAGTAAAATGTTTGATTTTATGTAATGTCGATGTGCTGAATCCGAATTGTCAATCCGTTTGCGTCTATCATGTAAGTGTTTTCTTGTGAAATCACTTTTCATATATTGTATAATTACGGGACTTTTATTTTATAACTTTTGTATTATATTATTATATAACGTTTTGATTATATATTTAATTTTAAAGAAAAAAAATTAATATACCACAATTTGTTGAAATTAATTTGTATGGTTGTAATACACGTCACTAGGGTGTTTTTGCTTTTTTTTCTCTTGTTTACATCTCCACTATTGGAAAGTTTCACACAAATTGTACCGTTGCATCTTACTTGAGAAAGTCCGCTTGTTTCTTGTTTTTAGTTCGCTTTTTAACAACTTGGTCGTAGTAGAGTCCAATGATTGTTGTATACTGTAGGGGGAACTATAGGAAGAACGACGTAAGGACAAAACGAGCACACACAAACATCGATGCCCGAGAAGGGATTGCAACCCGCAGGCCTTTGAGGCAGATACGGCGCGCCCTTCAACCTTAGTGACCTCAGCTCTCCAGGCCGGCTCCTTTGTTTGTCTCCAAGTATTTCACGCTTTAACATCGAACAATAATCTGAAAGAAAACGGATGATCTAGCGTCCCTGGTACCTTCTTTTGAACTCCAGTACATCTTTGTGAAATCGTTCGCCTTGATTTTCGCTCAAAAATACTTTATTTTCTGGGGGGGGGGGAAATCTAGAAGAGAAAATAGGAAATAAATATACATACTTAGTTCCTTGTATGTTTCAAGCATGTTAGACACAAAATTTCGGTAACCGGTTTCCAAACCGTAGGTATTCCAAAAGATAGCGTCGGACTTTAGCCGTTGACCCAATGACCAAGATCTTCAATGATTACTGTACATACTTTGTGAGATCTTCAAGATTTATTTGATCTCCAAATGTGGTTCCAAACTAGGCAAGATATGATTATTTTTACAAAAATCTGTAATATTACTTCTCTGCTTAGGCAATGTGTATTTCCCACATATATAACAAAAGTTGTTTCTGGATCATTTATACATGAGCGATGCAACATGTGAAATATATTTTTCGTATTGAACTGCAAACACATTCTACTTCACAATACAGCTTGAAACTGATTTGTTTTCCAGATGACACCACACTAATGCAATGTGAGAGAAATTAAGAAGGGACATGTAAGTTTTCACAAAGACAAGACAAGAATGTGTCAGTCACCAAGTAGTGATATACTACATAGAATAATGGCAAGAGTGGACGTAAACTCGCTCTAGCTCCTTGAGGCGTGCTCGCACCCCGTATCAGACAAGAAACACCTAGTGCCTCGGTATTTAGTACAAAACACATCAAAATAATTCTAAATACATTTGGTTTTCAAATACTGACATTATAAAACTACACATGGTAAAATATTATAGTTTATGTAATTTCTATTCGGGCATACTATTCGGGAAATTACACTAGCAAGAAAATAAAATAAAACTTAAATAAAATAAATGTGTACGTGATAGGAACTTTCTGACTTTAAATTCGATTTCAGCCAGGTAAAAATATCCCCAAAACATTCAAACTTTGTAGGCTAGCAATTTTCATGCATATTAGTGATATTAATACAATCGGATATCTTTGTGAATACACTGCATACTTTGTACAATGAATTCAATGTCAGAAATGTATTTTTATTTAAAGTTTTGAATAAAAATCGGTTGCTTTGAAACTATTTTTCGCACCAAATGGTCTACAAGTACGTTCAAATAAGTTTTACAAAAAAAATTACGAAGGTGTATTAATTTGGAGAGAAATTGTGATATAAACAGATTACATAACCATTACTAACGGCGAGAAAGAACGTGCTCTTTTAACATCACTAGTTTTAGGTTAATAAACTAAGTCATACACGATGTATGTCCTTAGAATGTGTGCTACAACTCATCTAACACTCAACATCACCGTGCTGGATACTCGTATTTACAATGAAATTTTACCAGCTTGTTCAGCACCTTTCAAAACCCCTACATATACATTTTTACGTGTTAGCGAAGCATTGCAAGTAGTGTTTTTGGGGCAATTAGTATTGAAACCTTGATGGCCTTACGCCTGTGGAATGGCGGAAATCTGCTCGCCGCTGTTCTGCGGCCAATACTCACACACCGCGCCGCCACTATCGGCGGCGAGCAGCGATTTCCGCTATTCCACAGGCGGTAAGGTCATGAAAGGTTTCAAAACTAATTGTCGCCAAAACACCTACTTGCAATGTTTTATAGCACGTAAATTTTGTATGTAGGGGTTGAAAGGGGCTGAACAAGCTGGTAAAATTTCACGTCAATCCGAATATCAGCACGATGAATGTTGCGTGTAAGAAAAGTACGCCCAAAATATCGGACAGTGAAGCTTGCTAAAAAAGAAGGCTGAAACATCTAAAAAGGTAAATAAAACCGCAAGGTAACAGCAATCATTACATCTAAAGCGAATTAGTCAATGAAAACGTATTTTATAGAAAACTGGTTTTGCAACATAATCTTACCAAAATGGTTGTTCCGGAAGCTCATGCCATAAATAGAAGAAAATGAACAGAACGTGTAAAATTGGAGCGTTCTAATGGCAATTATCCCTCTAAAATATTCGGCAGTGGATTTCGCACCCATATTGCCTATAAAAAGGATCTGGTCAAGGCCTGCCTTCTGCTCAGCTATAAATTGGTGAACGTCAGAGTATTTTTCACAGATTCTTCTAGAAGAACGCAATCAGCTGCAGATATGCGTAACGTTCTATTGCTGTGCTATTTCTCGTCAGCGCTATTTCGGTGAGTTTTCTGATAATAAAATTTTTATCGCGAAGATTTCTATGATACTCAAACGAAACTAATGATGTTACAAGACCAATGCTTTCTCGCATTGTAAACTGCGTTAAATTTAGCATGAATAAGCATGAAATATAAGCAATAAATAATGCATGAAATATAAGAAATTTTAAATGCATGAATATACCTCCAATTTTTCTTGGTCATAGAAAACGAGTCTTATACAGAATGGAATATCTCACGATATTTCGCGTCGCTCTCGATCGTGCCGCTAGGAGCGCATGATCGTCAGCACTGCTCTATAAGTCGCGATCATGCGACTTCTAGCGCACGATGAGAAGGACGCGAATACCGTGAGATATTCCATCGTGAAGACACGCCCCCCACCGCCCAAGAAATATAAAACCCAAGTACAGAATGATGTGATTTCCATTTTCGGAGAACTCATAATATTAAGAAAAATTGCAGAAAAATAGCATCGCGAAAATATTTATGTTGAGATTTTTTCCTTAATGATCTCTTTCTTACTACAACATAACACAACTGGTAGGTAATACAACAGCATACTTCTCACATTATTTATATTGTTTGTAGTATTCAAACCTACAGAGAGTTCAGTGAAAAAGAGGACTTTTTCAGTCTTGTAAGGATCCCTTTGAAAACATTAAAGAAAAATGTGAGCTGTTTGGAGGAGTAAGTGTGGGGGAAGTATTCGTTTCTTCAAAAAATGTACTACATGAGCTTTTTAAATATCAATTTTTTTAGAACATATTTCATAAAAGACAAAAAAACTATCTTCATTATTTTATTAAGTACTATTGATTTTTTTGCTATTTTCGAAAAGAAGTGAGTTCTCGAAAATGAGCCTAGAACATATTTTTTTATTGTCATTTCATTCTACAAGGAGAAAGTGTAAACTACATTTTTAAAAAAATGGCTTGAAATAAACTGCCAATATTTAACGTATAATTTCGCAAAAACTACTCACATTTTTAATAATATTGTACTTACGACCTATTTCAAAGAATTTTATGCATCGATTTTATGAAGGACAAAATCTCCATCTCAACATTGAAGTTGTAGGAAGACACCAAAAGTTGAAGAACTGCAATTTTCGTAAAATCGAGGATTTCAAAGAAAATGAGACCGATGTCTTTCTATTAAGCGATCTTTACGCTATCCAAGGATAAAATTTAATGGAGACAATTTGTGAGAAAAATTTAAAATATAGTCGAGCACTAATGTAAAGCACCCCTCAAAGTGAAAACAACCTTTTCAATGTCGCAGCTCTTGAGTTCCTTCCAGACGATGAAGGAATATTAAGTTTAGGGAAAATCGCGTCTGAAAGCTTTAGGCGCTAACGGCAGACCAATTTCGCCACCAATCAATTTTTCACCATCAAGGACTCTCATAACACAGATTCTGATTTTACATGTATAGGTAGGAATGAAGGTACATGTTATAGGATTTTTTTATATATTTTAGCAACTAGACTATCCACTTTTTCGTTACCAAGGACCTGTAATAAGAATTTTTGCCGAAATTCACCGTTTTATTGGACAGAATTACATAACATTCTCTCTACTGCGTAAGCGGTTAACGAGAAAGTAGTAAAAACATTAAATTCTATTCCATTTAGTCCATATATTGAGAACAGACTATTATTACTTCTATGAAATGTATAAATAATTCACTTTAATTGTGCATTTCACTTAGCTACAGTTTCGAGGATTATTTTCCTCATCTTCAGGCTAGAATAAAAATATTCATTTAAAGAAAATAAATTTTTGACAAATTTTATGTTTTCACCGAATTTGATTTTACTTCATTATAATCATCTTTGAAATGAAGTTTTGTTATAATGAATGAATAAGGTAAATATATATATAAGGTAATATATATATATATATTATATATATATATATATATATATATAAGGTAATATATAAGCTCCATGTGATGCTTTTTTATGGGATAGAAAGACATTGAGTTTTTTAAATATATTCATAAATTGCTGAAAACTTACTCTTAATTTAAAAAAGTTAATGAGTGTATTAGAAATAGGCTGAAGCAATTATAAACTTTTTAATTGCTTATTTAAATTAAAAACTTTAACTGTTCATACTGGAAATTTTCGTTTGATGGAGTTAGGCGGCTTGGCTTCTGAGTGCCTCATATCCCAATACTGAGATGGATTATTTTAGATTATGCGGGGACCATCACAAAAGGTTAATACAAATACGTGAAAAAGAACCAAAGAAGCTAAAAAGAACGCGAGAAATAAAATATAAAAAAAGGGATGATAGTAGGAAGGGACAAGCGTGAGAGCCAGTGATAAAGAAAGTACGAATTTTATATTGGGACAAGTGACAAATTTCAGTTTTTTTATTATTAAAATATTTAATAAAAAATAGAAAATGCAAATACCAACGAATAACCAACATAAGAAGTGACATCCAAACAAAAGAAGCGTATGTGCTCGACAATTAAAGACAATGCGCTTTAGTTAGTAAGGAGACACAAATCTCAAATGTTGGTATTGATCGTCATGGGCCGATATTCTGAAAGATATCTTAAATAAAAGCTAAATGTGTTAGAGTAATTTTGTCGACGTAAGGCATATGTATTACAGGTAAATTTTTGTTTTGGTCGCTAGGTAAAAGTATACAAGTAGTTATAGTAGTTAGATATTCCAGTTGTATGAAATCATCTCTTGTTACAGGCCGAAACTTTAGAGACCTTTAAGAGAATAGTTCGTCCTGAAGCCCGAGTGTGCAAGGAACAACTAGGTGCAACGGACGGTAAGTTAGAATATAGATAATTATGGTTTTCAAATCGAATTCTTGGTGAAGAGATGAAGTGAAGCGGGAAATCAAAATATATCAATTCTGTAAGATGATCCTGCACTATGGAGTCAAGTGAAATACGTACGTAATCTTATTGTTTCATTCGCTTTGTGACGATTGGGGATTGTAAAATAAAGATTAACTTTTTTAGCTAACGATGCACAAAATAATCTCTTCTTCAAGAATCTGTGTTTCTTCGTCATGACACTTCGGGAGATGAAGATGTCCACCTTTCGATCAATGTTTACTTTGAAGTCCTTTTTTGTTTTTTTAGAGGTTTGGAGACAAATCTCTCATGGAGTTAATGCAATTTTGATCCTTTTTCCATATAAGTGTTTTAAAAATTGTATAATGATGAGAGTGGTGTGTAACAAAAAATTGGGCACTATCAAAATGCGAATGAAAGGTTTCTGTTTTTAGAGAAATTCTATCGGTTTTAATCTTAGCATATTTGCATTGTAGCCAAATTTGTTCATTCTACATAGATAATATATTTCACACACAAGTTTAACCAGTTTTTATATTAGGTCTAAAACTAAAATATTTTACTTAATATATTCTATTGGACAATAAAATTCAGTTTCTGCAGTCCACAAAATAGTAAATTCAATACTTCGCGGAGACTGCTTACAGTTCTTTGAAATATCAGGATAAATCATACGTTCAAGTAAAGTAATTACACGTCGCATAGGTGAAATCAATATATTTTCTTAGTACCCTGAAAAAGATTTCTTCCAAATTTCACAGATACATAAGAAAGAACGCCTCTAGGAAAGGATATGAAACACTTGAAACACTTATAAAAACATATTTGGTACATTACGTTACTATATATTGTTTTCTTTTCAGATGAAATGAATGCCTTTGTGAACCTGCAAAGAGACTTGTTCACTGAGAAGGCCAAGGTAAGAAAAAATTATTTTTAAAATAATCTCGATCCCTACCTTAATATTAAGTGAGTTGAATGTGCGCCAATGATCACTGGTTTTAAAATGTGTTTTCAATTAATTGTTATAGAAATGTGACCAATACATAACCAATTAGGAGGAACAAATATTCCTTTTGTGAATATTTTCTTTTGGTTCCTGAAATATATCAAAGTCTCGTTTTAGTATTGCATATTTATTATTCGTGGGTTTCATTTAATAACATCATGTAAATTATGAGGATATGTTACAATCATTCTTCATGATGGGTTAACATCATAGAAAAACTGAGAGTAGAGAAAAATACACTCCGGCCGTGCGGTGACAAGGAGGCATTGTGGTTTGGCTAAGACTATGTAAGACTCGCAGAATGACAGAGACACTGAACTCCTAATGCTATTTAACATGAAATGTGTGACACAAAAAATGTTAAAGAAATCGTGGAGAAACAAACCACTCTACGGATAATATTTGAAACGAATGGACAGAGTACAGTTCAATAAAGATCAATCATTCATGTGGCTCAAAAAGGGAAGACTGAATCCACAATCGGAAGCACTTGTAATATCTGCCCAAGATCTGGCCTTGAGAACACGAAATTTCGATAAAGCGGTTCTCAAATTTTCCTTAGTGCCGCATTTGCCAGGAACACGTAGAAAACCATTGGTCATATTGTCTCAGCTTGTCCAATCCTTGCAAAGACCGAATACTTGAAAAGACACGACAGGATGTGTAGCTATCTCCACTAGCTGATCTGTATCGCCCTCGAAGTTCCAAACACATGCCTCAAGTCGTATGAACACTCACCAAAACCGGTGACGTCTGTTGGATTGTGTACGATATTGTACGACCAACAAATTCAAACTGGTCGCACGATAGTGGCAAACAAACCTGATATAGTTATCCGAAATTTGGCGAAAAAATTGTGTCTTTTTGTAGACGTTGCTGTGCCATGCGATCAAAACGTCGTTACCAAGGAGGAGAGAAACGTCTTAAAAGAGTTTGGAAATCGAGATCAGCCGAATGTGAGGCGTAAAAGCACAGGTCGTACCTATAGTCATCGAGCTCTGGGATTTGTTCCGCAAAATTTGAGCAAGAACTTGTCTAAACTCCCAGGTAAATCAAAAGACTGGGAAGTGCAAGAAATTGCTTTATTTGGAACAGCCCACATTTTGCGCAAAGTATTGTAGGGGCACCGATTGTCCGTAGATCTACTCCTTAGGAAGCTGGTTGCAACTCGGAGTAGACTTTATAATCAACCGACTCATAAAATATCCAGTCGTGAATTAGAGGAATAATAATAATAATAATAATAATATTTTTTCTCTCCTATTATATATACAAACATACACATCAACATCACATCACATTGTCGTCAGACACGTCGGAAGTCTAATAGAGAATTTAGATCTTGTCACAAAAGGCGCGGTACTCGTCTTCAGTGACTTGAACCTCCCACATTTATACTACAGATCAGACGGAATACGGAGCTTGTCCCGACTCGGAGGGTGCCCGCTGGTGGGAGATTCTTGGTTGAGGAACCCCCTCAAACTCTCCCGTAGGTCGGTGCTAAAATCTCGCTATCCAGCGGAGGAAAACCACCGTCACCTCCTGCGATAAAACTACATTTACAGACCTAATGACCTAAGTAGTTGGCATAGCCGGAACCATTATTAAAAACATCTACTGCTGTAGTTACCGAGAAGGGAAAAACTCTGAAAGTCCACGTTTAGGTCGGGACCGGATCTCACATTGTAGAGTGGGAGAGACACTATCATCTCCCGATTTAAAACATGAAGTACACTCAGGAAAGTGAAACCATGATAGTCGATACAAGTCACCGAAAGCACTACATATTTACTCATTTTACCACGTATATTCATTTTGAAATTTACTGAAATTATTCTCTGTGACTAGTGCCTGTCTGAGTGTGTGTTGGAGAGACTCGGAGTGATGAAGGATGGCAGCTGGACCGCAGTCCCCGCGGAATACCGTATGGAGGTGTACAACAGAGTGTTTGCAGGCGACACCAATCGCCTAGAATTTGCAGACAGTGTCATCAACTTCTGCCACGTACAAGGTAAGTAGCAATGGCATTCTCTCGAATTCCATCATCATAAGACTACATTAAGAGCCAGACAAAAATGCTCTCAGTTCCGTTCGTTTTTGACGGCGAGTCCAGGCGCGCCGACACAGCTATGTCCGAGAATGCCAGTTTCGGAATTGCCATCATCGACAACGAACGATACCGAAACTTGGCTGTCATCGGGGTGCGTCGAATGAATGCTGGAAACGTCACCGAATCTCGCAATGTGTTTCTACGATTTACCAGATTTGTACGTTGACCAATGCATAAGCAATCTAACGGTACTTGTAGTTTTTGTAGATAACCTTAGGCTTTTGGCATGTATGCAAAAATAATGAAAAAGTAACAACCCTCGCCGTCAGAGATGTTCTTCTAAGAAGGTAAGAGAAATGGAAAGAAGGCTCTGTTAATTGAAAGAATTACGTGTTAAGTCTCTTTTGTATGCCAGTGATGGAATTAAAGACAATTAAAACATTAATTTTTGTCATTTCTAGGATTGCTAAATTACAATATTACACATTTTTCTATTGCTGAACAATGTTATATATTTATTAATTTCCTCTCATTTAATACGTGTATAACGTATGTAGTATATGATAATGAATTATGTATTTTGAATTATTGAATACTCTATCCGTGAGAGGCTGTAGGGCAGGGCAATAGGCAGATTTGCAATGGACGCCGTTGTTTGTTTTAAAATGCATCAAATAAAAATAATAATAATAATAATAACAACAACAACAACAATAACAATAAAACACAACACAATCACCAACAAAAAACACAAAATAATAATTTGTATATATTAGGTCTTATAATTTGAAATAAAATGCATTTTAAATCAGTAAAATCTAGAGTAAGTAAATATTGTGCATTTTAAATAAATATTACCATATGAACCCATTGCAGTCCCATTTTTAAACTTACACCATCTGTTTGGATGTATACAAAGATTATTATAGAATTTTTTCAATTTTTTTGAAGATGAGCATTTTGAAAAAACTCAAAATCAAAATTTTAAATTCAAATTTGAAAACCTTTTTGAACGCAACCCCTATTGAATTGTATATCATATAAAAGGCCATAAGGAAAGCTGCAAAGTGACACCTGTTCCAGCTCGCTATCTTAATTTGGAGAAGTTCTACATCAATTTAAAAATTTTCGGGAACAGAATTTTGCAAAATTTTACATGGCTGTATTTCAGAAACGGGTGGAAATATTTTACTCAAAATTTGTAGTTTTCTTATTCTCCATACATACTACCTATGTGTCAAATTTCATCTGAATCTAAAATGGTGAGATAAATTTTAATTAAAACTGTTGATTTAATATGGAATGACCCATACCTGTTTTGTATTAAGAAAATATACCAAACCGCCTTATAAGGAGAACAGAGCACGCAATGGCGAAAGCCTGTCCCTCTCCCACTCTCCCTTTCCCTCACCCCCTCTCCCTCTCCTCACCCCCTCTCCATTTCCCTCTCCCCCTCCCCTCCCTCTGTTTCTCTCTCTCCCCCCTTCACCCAGAAAAGTGTTTGATGCCCATTTCTTGCGTACAATACTAAGTTAACTCTAGCCGAGCGGCTTATTTCTTTTATTCTCTCTCTCTCTCTCTCTCTCTCTCTCAGAGAGATACTATAAGAAAAGTAATCTTATAGTATGCAACAGACATTTTTTGTATGTATAATAATGATTCTATTTGAATTTAATTGGTTTTGTGTTGCAGCTGACGCGAAATTTAGAGCTACGGGCCAGCGCTGTCAGGCGGCGTACGACGCGATAGTTTGTTTCTGGGATCTCACTTACTGATGGTTAGCCAAAAATGGCCACAACTTGTCCTTCAGCCTCCAGTTCCATTTCCAGTCTTTTAGAACGAGGAAAATAATAATATATGACATAAAGAGTATTTAAGATATTATTCGCAAATGAAAGGCAACGATGAAAAGAAGAAGTCACCAATTTCTTCTACGGAATAACACTAATTTACATTACAAGGCAAGAAACTGGATGTTTCCATATCTAGATGGGAGAGTTGAGTTTGCACACATGGTTGATAGCCCCGTCAACGAGTCTCGTATCATAGAAAGTCACCTTTGCCGTGTGATTTGCATTACTGTTTTCGAGACCCGAATTTTATGAAATTTGTCCGTTTGGTATACACATTTAATTGAAGACCATGAGAATATACTGGGAATCAAGGTATCGTTCAGAAGTTTGTGGTATTTTTCCTGTTGTAGTTCAGTAGGTGCTAGTACAGAAAGTACCATTCTTTACGTTTACAGCCTGGTTTTGAAATAGTTTAAAAACATTCGTGTCTGAATACTGTGTAAATGTGCACCTCGAAAAAAAAATTATCATCATGTGCCATACTTTGTATTATCCATCATGTCTGAGTAAATGAGAGTAATGAATTTTAAATGACTTTCATAATATTTTCTGTTGTCATGATTTATTTTTCAATGAGCTTGTTGTACTTACAAAAAAAATATAAATATCTCTGTACCTGTCGCATTATTTGTGAAATAAAATTGAGAGAAAATAATCCTTTTTAAAGTTACTGGAAATAAATGTTGTTTTTGCAAATATAATGAAAATCAACATTGTGTTAGGTTAGTTTCGAATTTGATGACGTATTTCAGTGAATTTCATTATTAAGCAATTACAATCCAACATTTAAAAAATAATAAGGTAGATTTAATCAACTAACTTAATGATTTTGGAGCATTATCCTCCACTAAGCGGCGGAAAAATGTTTCGATCCTCAACTGCTAATGAAAATAAGAATGTCTATAGGCAGGGAGTTTAAATGATTTGTTGTGCATTATCTTGGAAGTTGTTAATTATATTTTGGAGTGTGGGGGCAAAGAGTATCCTTTTTGTTTTTTGTGGCTCAGCAATCAAATAGTTCTTTTAGAAATATAATGTGCTTTTGCTTTAGTGAAATAAAGTCCTTCCTCGCTATTGTGCTTTCCCCTCTTATTAAATGTTTTGAAAACTCTTAGAAGTTCACCCTTTCCTTTGCCGGAACACACTGCTAGACCGTTATCTCAGACCGTACCGTAGCTTCACTGTGCGCACATTTTGTTGAGCACTCTTTTGTTTGTAATAGTAGGCGAGAACTGAGTGTCGTTACTATTTTGTTAGCAATGCAGAAAAATCAAATCAGAGTTCATTTACCGTTGAAATGTTTTTCTATCACTCGGGAACGAAATGTCTAGTTTTTCAAATGTGCTAATCTCGGTTTTTTAAATTTGTTTATTTTAAGTCCATCAACAGCTTATGGTTATTAGCGACTACAAATTTGTACATTACATAATATTTTCTTTAGTTATAATAAACAATGATAATTGATGATACACAATGACAATGATAATAACACAAGACACAATAATCTCACAATGACAATGATAATAAACAATAAATAAATAAACCTATTTTTTTGTTCTGATATCACGCATGTTTCCAGTCCCCCCCCCCCCGTTTCAGAGCAGGGGGCAAACTGCCAAGATCAACAATATGAGGAAATCAGGCGTGGATCGCCCTAGTAATGTAAATATGGCACGCAAACATATAAGGTTACAGTTGCGGCCCTGGCGGTCTTGCAAGTTGACACCCTTGTTATAGAAGAAGAGAAATCGCCAAGAAACTGCTGGATTTTGAAACTATGGGTTACTTAAATTATGTAAACTTTTATTATCTAATGGAGAAAAAGGCGGTGACGTGCTTTTTTTCACCTGAAACGATTCGCTCTGAGATACGAAAAGGACAAGCGGAAATAAAACAAAACTAAATTTGGTTGGTCCATCTGCCCTGGTAACACGAACAAGGCTTGCCGGAAGGGCTGCACCCGCCAGACGGCATAGCCGCGTTCGAAACCATAGGACATGTGACCAACGAGTGCGATTCAATTCGGCGGCTGTGGCACGCTCGCCACAACAACCATCTGCGAGCATTACAAAGAGGCACAGTGCGAGCGGATGGAAGGTCCTAAGGAAAACCAGGTAGTGGTGGATAGTGAGCGCCCGGATCTCGTTCTCGCGCGGGGGCTTACACTCCATCATCGTAGATGCAACGGTCAGTAGTGCGGCGCGCGCCGGTAAGCTGCAGGAGAGATACGAGGAAAGAAGAGTAAGTACAGTGCCTCCCGC